>AYJT01026472.1:0-13073 GCA_001278415.1 Ocimum tenuiflorum | reverse complement strand
ATATATTATTATTTTTATTTTCAGGGCAATGAACGATGTCCAAGGCATTGGTCATGGTATTTTCAGGACATAAACAGAAACATAAAAATACCCCTAGTTGATATTTTTGGCATGGTTCAATACCCTGAAAATAAAAAATTAATTTTATTCCACATGTTGGAGCCACGCTGATATTTAATGTGTAACGTAATATTTAATCGTAGGATCATTTACCCTAACTTTCAAATCAAATTATGGAATAAAAATTCCCTAATTAGTAATATAATAGAATAATTTACCGTATTCAATCCCAAAAACAATTTTGTTGAGAAAAATGAAAATTGAGAATGTTGGGCCGTTTTACAATGGTTTTGGGCCTGCAATCACTACAGAGTATCTCGTGCTGTCCTAATTCGATCGTTTCTCGCATCTTCCCACTGCACCGCACCGCGAAATCGCCGCCGCCATCAATTCTGCAATGGCCGATGCTGACGTCTCCAAGCACCCTTCTTTGGCTGAGGTAATTCCTCTTTTTTGGTTGAATCTTGCTAACCCTAACTCCTTTCTGATTAATTCATCAATACCTTAGATTTACTCCTTTTTCATCTCTCCTATCTGCATTTGATCTCTGATTCGATTGGATTTTCTATTTTCTGTTCTTTGTTTATTTGGTTCCGATTGGTTTCCAATTTTGATACTGAATCTGGCGACGACCATATCGTGGGGAATCCATGTTATGGACCTATTTTTTTGTATTTTTCTGAATTTTGGAATGGTATTGTGTAAATCCGTGGACACCAACTATATGAAACAAATACGATTTAATTGGAAGAATTAACACAAACCTTTATCCATTTTTGATTTTCACATGAACTTTCAAAAGTTGCATCCTTCACCATGATCTTTTAATTTTTCTTTTACAATTTTCACACAAACTTTGAAAAGTTGTAAATTTTGACAGAATATTTATTGTTTTATACAAATATTATATAACAACTATTTACTTTTGCAATTTCCACGAACTTTCAAGGTTGCAAATTTTATCATAATCTTTTAAATTTTACAAGTTTAACATCCAATTTTTATGATTAAATCATCTAGCTTGTTTATCCGGTTAGTCACGCATAGATGGTGTATTGCGTTGAACTTGACATTGCTTTTTATTGTATCTAAAATAATAATTTTTTTGGTTTCAAATAAATTGGTCATCAAACTTATTCGTTGCATGCCTCTGTGTTACTATGATAGGGATCATTATTGCTTTTTAATATCACATATAGAATAGATGTGTTTAGATTTCTTTTCCTTTTAATCAACCGTGTTTCAGAACAACCTCTGTTATATACGTCATTTATTTATATTTCTTCAATTTCGTTGGTTAATTTGAACAGCCATTATTGGTAAACATATATGTGAAGTTAAACATCTTCCAAAAGACGCACATTTACTTTGATCATGCAAATCTAAGCTAAATGTTATTATTGATATATCACTGCCTGTGTTGTTAAGACATCTTAAAATGTTATGAAGGAGATAAGCAATTAATTCATGTGTATTTTGATCTAATGATCAATATGTAGCCACGTATAAAGAAGAGAAGATCATATTCGTGACAGTTTACCTTTGGAGTATTATGGTTAACCATTTATTATGAATGTAAAACAGAAGTGCAGTAATTAGTTGGAAATTTATAATTTTCTTTAGATTGATGATTCTTGATTATTTGTTGGGAGAATCTTCATGGTTCAATTTGCTTTCTGTTCTTGGATGCATAAAACTGTAACATGTTATTTTTCTGAATTGTTCACTGTTCATTTTTCTATCAGAATAAAGAGAATTATATTATTCTCTAGCTTTTGCACAGAGGCAGATCTATGTGTTTTCTTTGTTTTTCTCTGATAATCACAAAACACAAGTGGGGCTGTAAATTAGCTGAGCTACTCGAATCTCCACTCGACAAAACCTCGTTTGAGCTTGTTTAGTGAAGTTCGATAACTAAACGAGTCAAACTTGAGCTTGACGATTTTCGACTCCTAAGCAAGCTTGTTAACCATATTTAGTATGAAATATAAAATCATTAATCATATAAAATTTGCATTTTTATAGTTTTGTTAGTTATTAGTTTATGATTAATTATGTAAATTACGGAAAACGGAAAATTTGAGTAAATATGATAATTTTATGGTTGAAATAATTTTTTTTTTCAAAGAAAATATTAATTAGTTAAATATAAATCTAAATTTAGAAAGTTTGTCAGGTTTGACTGAGGCTCGATTAATTTCGTGAGCCTCAAAGTATTTGATGATAAAGCTTGAAGCTCAACTCAGTAATAAACGAGTCAAACTTGAGGAAGGCACTCCTTGATTTGACTCGGTTCGATTACACCCTACACACAAGCATTGTCTACTTCAAAATTCAGTTTTCTGTTCTATTGTTCTAGATTCAATTGTCCTGTTTGCCACCATAAAGATGCTCATGGCTTCGATATTGTAGCTTAGGGTTGTAATCAAACCGAGTCGAATCAAGTAGTGCCATGCTCAAGTTTGACTCTTCTAGTGTCGAGTCGAGTTCCAAGCTTTGTTATAGAATACTTAGATGTCCACGAGCTTAATCGAGCTTTAGCGAACTTTCTTAAATATATATTTGAATTAAATATTTTTTATTTACTTTTAACAACAAACCAATTTAAGCACAAAAAATTATTATATTTACTAAAATTTATTCGTTGTCTCTTAAATAACAAAATTAACTAAAAGACTTATTATAGTTATCACTGTCTGAAGAATAAAAATTTAAGTTTTAAAAGATTAACAATTTCATATTTCCTACTATTTTTAGCTAAGAAACTTGCTTTCGAGCTTACAAGTCGAGTACTACAAAGCTCATGTTTGACTCATTTAATTAACAAGCTTCACTAAACGAGCTCGAACGAGTTTTTTATCATGTCGATCCAAGTAGCTCAGCTCATTTACAGCCCTAAGCTTAACTACCTTAGGAATGACTTTCAAAAGGCTGGAATAGAGAACTCTACCCGTAATGAAATTCAATTTGATTCTTGGTGCTCAGCACTATTTATTGGATGAGAAAGACCAGAAGCCAGTAATAACCGAAAAGCCTGTTGAAGCATCTGAAGCCAAACCCGAGGATGCTGTGGATAGTGAAGTTGTGCCTACTGCTGAAGAGGGTGTCGAAAGCAACGAATCCAGCCCTGTTGATGACTCAGCTCCCGGTGAAGAAAACAGCGACGATGCTGACCAAGAAACTGATGAAGCTCCTGAGATAAAGGTTTAGCACCGTCCAATCAGAATCTCTCTTGCTTGATTAAGTTAATCGTTTAGCCCTTTATGAATGCTGTGTTTGCAGCTTGAGACGGCGCCAGCAGATTTCCGTTTCCCTACTACTAACCAGACAAGACACTGTTTCACTAGATATATTGAGTATCATCGGTGGGTGAACTAAATATTACTGCCACCTAAATTTGTTGTTGATTATATTTGAAACATTGTTGATTATGTTTTCAGGTGTGTTGCTGCAAAGGGTGAAGGAGCACCTGAGTGTGACAAGTTCGCTAAATATTATCGCTCTCTTTGCCCTGGCGAATGGGTATGTTTTCCTTGTGGTCCAAATCGCTGCGTATACAATATATGTATATATGTTGTGTATATTCCTTCAATATCCTCCAATTCTTATTGAACAAACAAGAAATATTAAAAGAAAATACAACAAGGGTTAATTGCAAGAATTAACACAATCTTTACTCATTTTTGCAATGTTCACGTAAAAGTAATCTTCTATTTTTTTGCCAATTTAACATAGAGTTACTTATTTTGCATAAATTTTAACTTAACATTTTAATATTTTTGCGAATTTTGCGTAAATTTTTCAGATTTGCAAATTTTATTATCAACAAAGGATTTCGGTAAAATTCATTAGAATTGGTTATTTTAAGTCCAAATATTCTAAGTGATTATGCATCATTGTTATATTTTAAACCAATATCAAATATTAACATTTTCAATTGGGTGTAAGTTCTTAAAACTTGATATAGATTTGTGACTTGAGGATGAATTTCATTACAAATATATATTTTCAATCAATTTCACTAGATAATGGGATACAATAAGTTCATTATGTATAATAAAGCAATGCCAAGTTCAATACTATCCACCATGTATGCATGATTAATCAGCAAAATGTTAGATGATTTCGCCATAAAAGTTGGATGTTAAATTTGTAAAATTTCAAAAGATTATGATAAAATTTTGAAATATTTGAAAAATTTTGTGAAAATTGCAAAAGTAAATAACTGAATTCGTAGAAAACAATAAAGATTATGTTACAATTTGTAATGTTTGAGAGTTTATGTGAAAATTGCAAAAGTAGATAAAAGCTTAATTCTTGCGATTAACCCATACAAGAACTAGTGGAAACTTCTCAGTCTATTTTCTCAAAAATTTGTTAGCTCCGAGTAAAAGAACCTAATTATTTCTCAAAATTTTTCCAACGAATGCAAAACCAAAAGTTAAAATTTAAGGTGTTCTGACATAATGACCCCTCTAATCTATTTATTTATGATTCATGTATTGCCTTCATTCACTGCTGCAGATCGATAGATGGAATGAGCAGAGGGAAAATGGCACTTTTCCTGGCCCTCTGTAATTGATGCTGCCAAACATTTCTCAAGGGGAGTTTCCTTCTTGAAAGGTGAGGAATAAAAAGAAGACGTCTCGTTTTTGTGATAAATTGGAGCCAGAACTGTAACGAAATTGTGATTGGATAGTTGCGGTTTGTGTTATGGACAATCTAGTTCTGGCCTGCGTTCGTTCAGCATTCACCATTATCATGTATGACAAATCTAATACCGGCAAATGTTTGCATTTTGATTAGTTTTGCTATTTCAATGTCGACGAGGAGGGATGGAATAATAAACAGTTTCATGCGCATCCACACCTGGCTCGAACATGAACTGAACTATTTCCTCCATAAAACCTAGATGGATTTGGATCCTCTGCTGTGGTAAATGTTGTTCCGATCTCCCACCATCAATCAAAGTTCCAAATCCCCAATAAAAAATTGATGGCTTCAGATCAAATCTATTTTCTTCAATCAGGATGAAGCCTTCAATTTTTCTCACTATAGGCGGGCGGACAGAAGAGTTCTATTTCGAGTTGCTGACCTAAAATGATAGCATTATTTGATGAGCACAAGAGTTCCCTATCACAATTTCAATCAATTCGATTTTCTATCTTCCTCCAATCCAAGTAAACGACGAAAACCAACGGCATTCCTCTTTTTTACTATTATTTAAAATTAACCCGCAAAATTATGGCAATTTTACTACTGACTAAAATGAATCATTTGAAGATGATATCTAATATACTTGAAAGTAAGGATGTTGGGTCCCCGAGGGCCTGTACCATAGGTATGTGACATTAAAAGTAATAACCATGCTCTACAGAAATGAACATACATATTCTTTTAATCCAAAATTACTATTTACAACTGTGGTTTCCATGGATGGTGCTTCTACAAGACGAGGCCTCTCTAATGAAAGTGTAAAAACTCTCCTAACCGTAGGTATTAGGTTCGATCCTCACTATCAGATGCCCCCTCCACTAACTCCTAAAAATTATTTTAAAAAAATCAAAATAAGAGATTGAGTGAAGGGCCTATTTGACAATAATAGCAGTATTGTTGTGAGTATCTTCTTCCTTTTGACATAAACAATCTGGTAAAGGATTGACATAAAATGCCTCTTCGGACCGAAACCGATCCATCCCCTTTGTTCCTGGAATTGGACCTTTTCTCTTCCTCGGGGATCCTTGCCTGGTAAACACGCGAAGAATAAAGAGAACACGGAAACGTTAATAACAATTGAATGACAAGATTGTTTAAAGAGCAAAACAACTGATGTCAGCATACAAGATATTGTGGAAAGAAAAACCTTCAAGATTAATACATAATGTTGTAGCCATATCAGGCTCAGATATGTCAGTTGGCTATTGAGTTCCACATTCACCCTTATAAAATCAGTTTGCAAGGGCCAAGACCCTCAACGTTATAAGATGGCCCATACTTCAATCTCCAATCAACGTGGACGTTTGACACCCCCTTATAACTGATATTTCGGGTGTCCATCATTGTATTGGGTTGGCTTTGATACCATATTAGTTGGCTATCGAGTTACACATTCACCGAGTATATTGCATTTTTTGTCCATAGGACATAATCCCGTTTCATTTTGGTCCAATAGTTGTACTTTTAGTCCCATACGTGCATTTTTGGTAGTTTAAGGAATTTGTATTTGTGTTTTCTATTATATAATTCATTCACAACAATATAGGTCATATATAAAACAGTATTGAGAATGACCTTATTTTGATGTGTATGCAATTTTTTCTTTTGGACTAAAGGTGCAAAAATTATTGATAATGAGACCAAAAATGCAAGTATGGGGCTAAATGTGCAACTATTAGGACCAAAATGAAATGGGATTGTGTCCTGTGGTACCGAAAATGCAATTCACTCCACATTCACCTCTACAAAACCGGCTTGAAAGGGTGGGAGACTTTCAATATTGTAAGATGGCTAAGGCTTCAATCTCCAATCAATGCGGGACATTTAACAAGATCGAATCTCACTTGTAAAGACCACAAGTGAAGGAATGGCATACTGTGTTAAAGGAAGAATTTCTCAGATAAGCACATACCTCCTCCTGTGAATATCATAGACTCTATTTGACAGATTTTTGCCTTCTTTCATTCGACCCCCATCAATTTTATCAAACCACCGAACAAGCGCTTTCCTGATGAAGTATACCAAAATTTTAGCAATTGGTATTGAGATAAATGGACATCGAAAAATTAAAAGAAACAAAGGGTATAAAAGTCTCATGCCTATCGGGAGAAATCGTTTTCCTATGTCCTAGAAATCGACGATGGCCCTCAACTGCCTTCGCCATGTTTCCAGAATATGTTGGGATGAAAATATCGCTTTCAACTGAAACGATATAGTCAAGTGCAGCCATTTGTGATGCATGGTTGATGAAAGGCGCAAGTTCCTCTGCTGATGCCAACTTTTCCTGGCAAATTTCAAACAATATGAGAATTGCGGTGCACTAATGAATGAACATCAAACTTAATAGACTTGACTATCAACTAGAAATTAAAATATCCATCACAACACAGAACAAAAGGTGAAATACCTCAGCCAAAGTCAACTTATCTATTAAAAAGCAAAGATATATGTTGAGGATTTGAAGCTCAAGTTGGAGTAGTTGTATGATTTTAAAATACCAAAAACACTGATATAATCCAACCCCTCGATATAACTAAAAGAAATGGATGAAGGAAAGTAATTTAGAAAACAATGAGAAAAGAAAGCAGTTGGCCACCTAGAGGTTCTCACCCAATTATATAATCCAACAGAACTAAGGTAAGATTAACTCAAGTTGATTTCAGGTGCTTACAAAATAGGAATTAGAGTTCATAAGCTGTAGTGACTTTCAAATTATCAGCAAAATGAAAATAATAAAAATACCAGACAACACTCAAGGGGAGGCAAGGCATTTAGTTTTGACTTCAAGGGTTGAAAAATGATTGGCATAACTGGGACAACATTTTCACGGAAAGTATCGTCAGTGATGAGCGTTACAAATCAGGCCCATGTAAACTCATTTAATAGAACATAACTATCATACTAAAAATTCATTAACAAGATTGCTTACAATAAAATCAAGAAAACTAACATGGGTCATAAAATGTTGGTCCATACCTTGTTCATTAACATAGGATATCGAGTCTGCAGATCAGCCATGCGTGATTCACCCCCATATATATCTCCAGAAGCAATATATATAGGGGTACTCGATGGAAAACCGAGAGCACCAAGAAACAATCCAACCTCCCTCGGAGTCAGAGGACAATACCCTTTGGCTCTCTGTTCTGAAGGATCAATATCTTTTATTTTCCACCAAGTCATGTTCTCTCTGAAATTCAAAATTAAAGCTAGAGATTACTCGGTGTCATATATTGATTGTCATACAAAAATCTATGAGATAGTTCACCTAATAGTCCTTAGCTCCTCAGCTTCTTCAGGCGATAAATCATGAGTACAGCCACTGAAGGCAAGCATGTCCTTTTCAAACCTTAAATGCAAAGCAATGTAGCGACCATAAGACCTCATCCGCTCCACCAATAACTACAAGCAGAAGAATTTAATATAGAAACTATTAGAGGACATGTATTTATAAAATAAAAGAAAAATGATATAAGCCCAAGATAATGATTTAGCAATCTAAACTGAACAATACTTTTCCCATATTGTCTATTTGAGGTGCAAAGCGAAGGGCTTCATAGCAAGCACGGCATCGCAATTTCTGAATGTCAATGGGAAGGTTATTGTTCGCCAGCCGAGAATCGGATTTCGCTGCTCGGATCACCTAAAAGATTTCGCAATTAAATCAACACGATAAAAAGGGATCAGACTTGTACCCAAAAGGTACCTTATATTCTTTCCACATGCTTGCTATCTCCTGTTCATAGTATTCTATTCCAGACCAACTTCTGAAATGCTTCACTGCCACAGTGGCAGTTGCCAATTCCTTGGGAAGCTTTTTTGTAATTTTCACATCATCAGCTAAAGAATTGATAAAATGGTATTCATCAAAGACATCAGAGAAGTTGCTGCATTTGAGCAAACAAGATTAAACAAAAATACTTATTTCATCATCGTAAACATTCTAGATTGTACCAGAACAGTAAGTACTGACCTAGAATCTTGCCAAAATGAGTGTTTATCTAGCTCAGGAATCACGAGTGTAGCATTTATAAGGCGTGCAATAGCAACCATATCACATATCTGCAAGCAAAAATCCCGCATGTAAAGATGTCTGTGAACAAACTGAGTTAAATACATCACTATACAATTCCCAGTGCATACACTTTTCACAAGTCACATCATTGTACATATTTGATATTTCCAATGCGCCAACACACTGGATTCAGGCAAACGGAACATTACTTTTCAAAAATGTAAAAAGGTCTTGCTCCAATCTGTAATAAATAGCCATTTTGAATTCGAATTCACTATAACAAGATTAAACAAGACGGGACTGCAGAAGTTTTACTTGCACTTCATTTTCTAATTTACCTATCAATATGAAGTTGTAATGTACACATCATATTAGGAATAGAATGTTTCATCCCTATATAAGTGAGAGTAATGGACTCATGTAGCATCTTTGGTTAACCATTTTGACGAATCTAGGACGGATGCCAAGAAGTTACATGAATCTTACAACCCTCAATTAGTAAATATATGGAAAGCAGTAAGAATAAACCAAAAACCAAGGGGATAAAGATCCCAAACTGATTCTTTGCATTCTGGCGCCATTCAAAATGGATTTATCATGCGACATGCCATCTGGACATGCAAGTATGAGAATCCAAGAGTCAAATAACACCAAAAAGTAAATAAAGATTATGAACATGCGACTTATTCATCCAAAGCAAAAACATGTACATAAATAGAAACATATATGCATATTGTATGCATAATATATACATACTTTAACAACTGTGTGTGTGTGTGTGTGTGTGTGTGAGAGAGAGAGAGAGAGAGAGAGAGAGAGACAAACCCCTGCCCTCATTTGATTAAGACCACCATTTGTATGAACAAGCAAGTAACCATGAGATTCCGGAGGAGCTGATAAGGCAAAAGGAACTAAATAAAATAAGCAAGATAAAGAATAATGCCAGGAAGCATAATTATAACAAACTAATGTATGTTGACAGTACCAAAGAAAATTCTATTACCTGTATAAGATGAAGTTGGTTCAATGCAAGGTACATAGTCTCTATTAGGTGGCGGCTTCCACAACTTTTCTGAATCCAACTTCATGCTTACACCATCCAACTGTCAAATCTAATGGAGTGAAAACATGAAAGGGGTATAACTACTTTTATCAATGAGTACACACACCTATGACCTATTTAACACCCCTGCGCAAACATCCATATCGAAGTCACACGTATAATGGGCTCAACTGAAAGCCGTAATACAAATCAGAGAAGTCAAAACCTTATAAGCAGTGACAGGGGCTTCCAATGAATGTGGTGGAGCAATCTCTTCTATCGAGCTCTCCTCTCTGCTCAGTTTTTGGTACCCGAGTTCATGTTGCTGCAAATTAAACTCACTTCACATCAGCACAAAGGCCGAATTATCACCATCCGAATTAAGATGTAGAGTTTTTTACACTACTTATAGTAAAACCCAACCAATTATAGAGATAAGTATATACTAATCAAGATTTAGGATTTTTCTCTACGCTACAAAAATTCAAAGTTTCAAACTCACTTCCCATCAGAACAAAAGGCCAAATTATCACCATCGCAATCAAGATTTAGGGTTTTTCTACACTACTTAAAATAAAACTCCAACTAATGATACAAATAAATATCAAATAATCAAGATTTAGGATTTTTCTGTATGCTACAACAATTCAAACTCACTTGACATCAGTATAGAGGCCGAATTATCATCATCCCAATCAAGATTTAGGGGTCTTTTACACTACTTAAAGAAAAACCCCAACCAATTACACAGATAAATATCTACTAATCAAGATTTAGGGTTCTTTTACACTACTTAATACAAAGCCCCAACCAATTATACAGATAAATATCTACTAATCAAGATTTAGGATTTTTCTCTGAGAAAACAAAATTAAAAAATAATTACTTGAGAGAAAACTTCAATCTAATAGATATCCAGCTAAAATTCGAATCGGGTTTTCAAAAAATCAATAAATGCACTAGGAATACGAATAGAGACCATTACAAAGTAAAACACAAGAAGGGGGCTAAAAATCAAGAAAGACAAAAGCCAACATAAACACAAAAACAGTAAAAAGGAGGGAAGACAGAGAGAGAGAGCAGACCGTGGGAAGCTTGTACGAGGAGTCAGCAGGCAACTTGTTAACTTCTTCCACGTGTACAGAAAGGAGAGCCATAAGAGCTATGGCGGCTATGGCGCAAGTTAGCAGCCGACGAAGAATGAGAAGGGCACGCCACCTCCGCTTAGGGACCACCGACATTCCCTCCTCCAATGATGATGATAACAACGTCGAGAAACCCTAAAGGGTTGAATTTCAATGTATGAATAAGGTTGGGCGTTGGAAAATCGGAGGGCATTTATGATGAAACGACAGAGCGAGTGGGAAACGTGGGAGAGAAAGCAGGAATGGTTAATTGATGTGCTAAATTCCTAAATCAAATCGATGCAGAGAAGGGTTTGATTGAATGAGACCAAGATCATGTTGTAAATTTACAGAGGCCAAAATATTGAAAAATGTTGAACAATTTTCCATGTTGAGCGAGCAAAAGATTACCACCACCAACTCCAAGAGGCAAGTCAATGACTTTCTAGTATGAGGCGAGGGAGCATTATCTATCAAAACAATTTAATTTAGGGTTAACACACCTTTTACCAAACTTTGCAATTTTCACACAAATTTTCAAACATTACATATTTTAACATGATCTTTTTATTTTTTGCAATTTTCACATAAACGTTGCATATTTTAACATAACATATTTATTTCTTACAATTTTCACATAAATTTTAAAAAGTTGCAAGTTTTAACATAATAAATATTTTCTTTTGAAATTTTTACATAAATTTTCAAATATTGCAAATTTCATTATATTGTTTTGAAATTTTATAATTTTAACATATAACTTTTTATAGCAATATAATCAAACATATTTAACTGGTTAATCATATGTACATGGTGAATTTTATTAAGCATGACATTTCTTTTTATTATATTTAATGAACATATTATCTTTCATTATCTAATGAAATTGATTAAAAAATATATTTGTAATGAAATTTAATCCCCGAGTCACATATTTATGACAAATTTTAGGGATTTAAACCCAATTTGAAAATACTAATATTTGATTTTGAACATTAATACAATTTAAAATATTACAATTGATGTACAATCACTTATAATTAATGGATTTGATATAGTTAAATCTAACGAATTTTACCGAACTCTTTGTTGATATTAAAAATTGCAAATTTCGAAATTTATGTGAAATTCGCAAAAATATTAAAATGTTATGCAACATTTAAAAGTTTGTGTGAAAATCGTAAATAAATAATTGTTGTGTAAAAATTGCAAAAAATGAAAAAGTTATGTTAAAATATGCAACTTTTGAAAGTTTGTGTGAAAATTGAAAAAGTGGTAAATGTTGTGTTAATTCCTGCAATTAACCCTTTAATTTATAAATAATTTAGTGGAGGTGGAAATAAACTGAGTTAATTCGCGGCTAGCTATTTAGGATCCATTCAAAACGATTCGAAATTGATTCAGTGTATGTTGAGTCGTGTATGAATTCAAACTACTCAAGTAGGTCTCGATCTCGAGTTTGAGTCCGATTTCAAGCTTAATATTAAGCCGTCATAGCTCTTATGGCTTCTTCAAAAAATCGAGTCAGCTGACTTGCTTGTGTTTTGGTGTATTTGTTCATTTATTCTTCTTGTACGTTCATTTGTTCTACATCATCAATATTTTTTTTTCCGGCACATTCTGCATCATCAATATTGATATAAAATGAGCAAACAACATACTAATTAGATGAATTAGAAGATGTTAGAAAAATTGTCAAGAGCGAATATTTGAACCTAAAGGGGAATCACTAAAACGATGGAAAAATTGGCGAGAAACCAAAAACAAAAGTAATTACCCTTGGACAAGAGGCTCTAATGTCAACACTATGCTTATATTGCTTGAGAGAAAAGTTCACAAATGTGGAATGCGTGAATTTCAAGAATATGAAGAACATAATCGAATTCTTCACTAAATTCAAGTCAAGTCCAACGTCCGATCTAGAAACAAGGTGCAGACCCTCCGGATCAACGTTTCAAAGTCTTAAATCCAAGTTCAAGAAGATCGAAGGAGCCAAATTCCTTTAGAGATTCGAAGAACACACAAGAATACTCAAAGATCAAATCTGAAGAGAAGAATCAAAGGAGATCTAGAGATCGAATCCACACAATTATATTTTGATCTAAATCAAGTCTGC
>AYJT01026456.1:0-10317 GCA_001278415.1 Ocimum tenuiflorum | reverse complement strand
CAGAAACAAGAAATTGAGTAACAATGGATCATAAGATCCTACAGATTCTATGGGGATTCTACTATAAAAAGTACTATGTTGGATGGATTTCCTTTTATGAAATTTTAGGATCATTGAATTTTAAGATCTAGTATCGAAATTTTGACAACATTCTTCGTAATATATCTATTAAGAACTATTCACACTATACAAATTAAAACATTATTGGAAAGTTAAAGTTTCGGTGTTAAGTAGATTGCAATGTTATGATTGAGATAGTATACTACGAATTTTATTGGCTGAATCAGGCTAATCGACCTTATTTTATACTAGCTCTATAGGATGTAAATGTTTTAGGTAGATTTTTATTTGATAAAAAAAATTTAAACTTTAACATACCTTTTAATTCAGTTAATTCAAATCAATTAACCAACTGATTTCGAGTGGAACTAACCTCCTCAATGATATTGGTTATATTTCTTTAATAATGTTTATATAGTTAGACTCTTAGCTCTAACTAAACAATTGAAGGAAAATAGATTCTCTTATAAATAAATGAAACTCTCAGTCCATTATTTGGTTCTGGTTGATTCATATTGGAATTGTTTTGGCTTAAAATTCTTGTCCTTAACCCCCCGATTTTCGTGTTAGTCATTTAGCCAATAAGTTTATGAATTAAGTTTAGGTATAATTTATTAAATTTTTTTAAGTCGCGAAAATGTTTATGTATTCATTAATCTTTGTAAACAAAACATCACAACTTTATGTCTTCATCAATCTATGTAATCAAAACACATTATTTCTTCTAATTCGACAATATGTTTTAAATTCATTTGATATAATCGTTAATACATTGATATATATATAGATTTGTAATCAAATGCAAATTATTTCTGGTGAGTGAAATTGTGAACTAAGCATATTTTTATGTGTATCGGGCCTTTTCGTGTATTCTAGTAGACATTTTTATATTTGCCACATTTTCAAATATAAATATGCTCAGCACAAAAATATGCCCCTGAAATACGAAAATGTCTATTTTCATGTAAAAAAATGTCCAATACACATGGAAATATGTCTAGTTCACAAGTTCACTTATCAGAAAGAGTTCACACATGATAACGTCCCTATATTTATATATAATATATATATATAGAGAGAGAAGAGATCATGTAAGAATAAAAGTAAATATGAGAAATAAGAATGAATCTGAGCCTTATGATCTAAAAAAATCAACGGTTGAGATCTTTTCGTTTTAATGTTTTGTGCTTTTTATTTTTTAATTTGTACTTCAAAAATTATGATAATTTTTAAGCACAAAATATGTTATAAAAAAACATGAAATATTAAATAAAAAGCATGTATTCCTATTGAATAAGGAAATAAAGATCATGTAGTTATATTTGGACTTCGATTATTAAGAAAAAAAAATTATATTTTTTTATCCATATCGTAAATGCCCCTCATTTACTAGAAATCTATCAATTAACATGCCACAACTGCCGTCCGATCTAATGAAATCAATGACCAAAATTAAAATCATTTATCACACCAAAATAATTTATCAATTAATTACAACTATATATATATAAACTATTCACACTAAACGCTTCATATGCAAAAGTTAAAAACTTCAATATTAATGGTAGATTGCAATGTTATAATTGAAATAGAAATAATACTAGTTATTGGCTCAATTCAGGCTAGCTCTAGAGAGTGTAATTATTTTATGTCGATTTCACTTGATAAAAAAATTTTAAACTTTAATCCACTTTTTGATTCAGTATATTCCAATCAACCAACTGATTTCAAATGGAACTAACCTCAATGTTATTGATTATACTTCCTTAATAATGTTTTTATAGTTTTACTCTAGAGCTCTAACTAAACAATAGGAGGAAAATAGATTCTCTCTCTTATAAATAAATGTACAGAAACGTTCGAATGCCCACCGTAGACACAAGATAATATATCAACAATTGATGTGGTAATGCAATATTGATTGTGGGAATAATTTTAATTATTCCCATAATTTATTGGGACATAAGTCGTGAGCACGTTGTCTCGTGCCGACGGTGGACATTTGAGCAGTTCTGAATAAATAAAATTGGATATTTTAGTTAAATTAATGTATTATATTCCTATTATCCTATACCAAGTTGGTGCATTAAATAATAAACACCAAAACAGAGTTTCCACACTTTTGATCATTGCACATGCCATCTGAACATGACTTGTCTTTCTTTCTTTTTCTTCTATGCATGCTAATACGACTTTCACACCAATGGAACAGCGCCGAAATGATCGGACGGCTCACGATCGAGTCGCTTCATCTAACGGCCCACGATGCTCCGTCGTGGCGGGAAAACAAATAATTCTTTTATTTTATGTTAGTCTCAATTATTGACTTTTATTCCCATGCTTTAGATTTTTTTAAAAAAAAAAGAATATTTCTTTTGCCCTGTCTCTTTATGCCATGTACTTTCGTCCATCTAGAAAAAGGGAAACGGCATAAAATAAACCCAAAATTTGGGGTCAAAGTAAAAATAGAATGAAAGTTTAAAATATATACGTTGGGCAAAATATAGGAAAGAGAATATTGGAAGAATAACGGTCTAAACGTGAAAATTATATTGCAAGGAAAAAAGATGGACTTTTTCTGCTGAATGAATATTGCAATTATTTGATGAGTATTTTTTTTGGATAAATAAAATAATGATGCGAATATTTGATTCTTGAAGATAATTTTACTGCTATCAATCAATTATTTAAAAGTTGAAATTGCTAATCCAAAATATGACTACTATTTGACTTCGTTTTGATTTGCTAATGTAAAGTAATGATGCAAATATTTGTAAATCTTTATTAAACATTATCACGGTGCATATGATAACTTAGTTAAAGATATAAAAGTGTGATTACAGGTGGTTTCGTTTGGTTTGTATTCTTAAAAAATAAAGTAACTTAAAAAAAATATAATAAATTACTTATTCACATTTCAGTTAAAGAGAAAGAAAAATAAAAATATACATTGTGAACGAAAATGTATTTTTTCACGAGAAAATGTAAATAAAGAAGCCGTAACATTCCAGAAATAGTGAGGCCCCATCTTAAAAAAATTATGAATCCATCTACGCCATTTTTTCTGTGTCGCAAATTTTAAGAAAAATATTCAATTTAAAGACTCTCAAAAATTATTTAAATATAGGACAACTGCAATTTTCGAACATCAGAATATTGAGTAAGTACGCCTTGTTTCCACATCACACAATATTAAGTCACGTCATTTTTGCCATATTAAGCCACCTCACTTAATAATGTGGAAATGCGGCATCCTGACTCAGCATTCCGGTGCCAAAAAATTGAGTGTCCTATATTTGAACAATTTCTGATAGTCCGTCCTATATTTGAACAATTTATGCTAGTTTATATATTTATTTAAAATTTTAAATAGTTTGTATTATATTTGACAAAAGACACAAAGTTTGTAATATAATTGAATATTTTCCCCAAATTTTATTATAATACTCATTTCAAATATGCATCACATGAAACAATAAAATTCTATACGGATGACCATAATTCTGTGTCTCCTCAAGTCTTCTTCATAATTTCAAGTGAATTGCGTGGATATTTTCTTATTAATTATTATTATGCCCAATAAAATAAAAATCAAACAAATATATAGAAAGGCAAATGACTAATTAGGGCTTGGGGTGGTTTATTAAAAGGAGAATATATTCAACTCTGCATTCTCTTTCAGAAATAATACAAATTATTCGAAATTCATAATAAATGTACAAATTATTAGAAATAATTTAAATATAGGACGACTTCAATTTCTCGGCGCCGAAATGTTGAGTCAACTGTCGGATTCCACGTCACTGCCACGTCAGTTATGCCATGTAATCTATTTTAATGGAATAAATTTAATTATAATACAAACTATTCCGTGTTTGTTAAAAGTAATACAAACTATGCTAAAATTTCAAATAAATGTACAAACAAATAAAATTCAATCAAATATATGATGACTTCAATTTTTCGGCACCAAAATGTTGCATCAACAATCCACATTTCCATGTCATGTAATGTTAAACCACATAAATTTTGCCACATTAGTTGAGCTCGAATAAGCTTATTTTCAAGTTAAGCTTTTATAAAAATGTTTCTCTTCGGCTTATATAATGTATTTGAAAACATGTAATAATGAAAATAATTTGGTTCCTTATATTTGAGGTTCCTTATATTTTAAATTTATAAAGAAGTAATATTTGTCAAAATCCAAAATTGAACACATAATTATCAATCTATTTTACTTTGTATGATGAATATAAAATATTCAAGTCTTCCTATAAAATATCCAAAATTGAACACATAAATATTGATCTATTTTACTTTTTATTTATGTGTTCAATCTTGGATTTTGACAAAGATTACTTATTTATAAATTCAATGTATAAGTAATCTCAAATATAATGAAACAAAATAATTTCATTATTACATGTTTCCAAATGATTTCAGATACACTATATAAACCGAAGACAAACATTTTTATAAAAACTCAACTTGAAAATAAACTTATTCGAGTTCAACTAATATGGCAAAATTGACGTGATTCAGCATTATATGACGTGGAATGAGGATTGTTGATTCAACATTTTTGTGCCGAAAAATTGAAGCCCTCTTATATTTGATCGATTTTTATTAGTTTGTACATTCATTTGAAATTTTGGCATAGTTTGTATTATTTTTTATACACATTGAATAGTTTTTATTATAATTGAATTTATTCCGTTAAAATAGATTACATGACATAAATAACGTGGCAGTAACGTGGAACCTGGCGTGTTGACTCAACATTTTGGTGTCGAAAAATTGAAGTCATTCTATTTTTGAACTATTTTTAATAATTTGTACATTTAATTAGAATTTCAAAAAGTTTATATTATTTTTGAAAGAAAATACATAGTTTATAATATAATTAATTATTTTTTTTTTATTCAAAGAATGGAAGTGGACAGAGATAGATACAAAATACGTATAATAGTTGGCGGGGACACGTAGTCTGCTAAGGAGAAGGACAACAGTGAAGGGAGATAAAGAAAGGCTCGGTTGGTACGAGCGGGGCCCACGGATTTATGTACAGAAATGCTTTGTTTCCTCATTTCCCGCCTCACTGCTGATGCGATATTACCTAACTACCCTTTCCCGCTCCACAACTTCCACTTTTCCTATTTTTGCTAATTGTTTTATGTGAGACCTTTTTTGATAGTGAACTGTATTTATGGGTGTAATCGAACCGAGTCGTGTCGAGCAGTGTTGAATTAAAGTTTGACTCATTTAGTATCGGATCAAATTGCAATGTTTATTATCGAATGTTTTTTACAAACTTAACCGAGTCCTAACTAACTTTCTAAATATAAATTTAAATTTAAATAACTAATTCAATTTAAACACAAAAATGTCCATTTGATAACAACCTAGTGATGGAGACCCGTGTGTAAGACCCTTAAGTAAAAGAGGTCTAGGATTCAAATTCCCACTCCCCCATTACCCAATTCAAAAAAGAAATAAGTACAAAAATATTATTTACTTAAATTTATTCTTTTCTGGTAAATAATAAAGTTGATTAAAAGATTTATTATACTCATCATTATCTAAAGCATAAACATTTACATTTTATGAAATTAATAATTTCATATTTCTTACTCATTTCGGCCTAGGAGCTTGCTTACAAACTTACGAGCTAAATACTATAAAAATCAAGTTTGACTCGTTTAGTTAACGAGCTTTACGAAATGAGTCCGAACGAATTTTTTTCAAATCGAGATCTGAGTAGCTCAGTTCATTTATACCTCTAATTATATTGCATTAACATTTTATTTTGCAATTGGTTTTATTTTTGAGTAACTTTTATTATGATGTTTAATTTTTAATAACCTTATTTATAGTGTTGAATAAATTAATATGTGATTTCAAGAATTTTTTCAGTTATGATGTGAATAATATGGTGATTAAAATGTATGTTTTTAGAACAATATCTAAAATAAAGAAGAAGAATGAAAACTAAAACGAGACACACAAAGATATCTAGTGATTGTAGTTTTCATCGTCAAGCTCTGACTCGAGCAATATTTCACATTCAATGAGAAGACGAAAATTACATAGAAAAATCTCACACTCTCTCATTCTCTGCTACGCTTAGTGTGATTTGCTCTTAAAATGTAAACAAAGAGCATGTATAAACACGACTTACATTTCAGCTACACCACACGTTAGGATCACTGCGACATCAACTAGCTGTTATAATAAATAATTTCAACTGTCATGCATAAGAAACTCTTCTTATTATCAACCCAGCTCAGCAATCACGAACCAAGCTCAGCATTCGAAGATGGAAGGCTCTACAATTACTCAAATACTCGAGGACGATTAATGAACTTTTTCCTCGTATAAAATTATATCGTTATTCATAATTTTTTTTTTGTCACTTTGATACATCTGAAACCGTTCCCAAAATCTTGACACATCACCTAATTAGTTTACGACTATGTCATAATAATAATTAAAAAACATTTAACTTTTACTTGCATTTTTGTCAAGTTATTGAAGTACGTCAGCATCTTGTTGCTATCTATTCTCCTTCTAAAGATTTGAACTTTTCAAAATTGAAATTATTCTCCAGTTAAATAAAGATATGTTAACTTTACTACCTTTTTTTTTTTTCTCATGTTTTGTGTTTGTGTTTATTTTTTTATTTTTGGTTTATTAAACCCAAGCTAAAAGTTAAAGGTTGAATTGAAGCATCTAAAACAGACCGAATATCAATTTGTTAGCTATTTAATATTTATCCAATGATCAAACAATAAAAATATCTATCCAATGATAAGTTTTTTAAGATATACTTTTTATTAGGTCTAATTTTGCATGCAATATGCATGTTCTTGTGTTCGTTATAGTTAAAAAGCTATTACAATTTTACTTCAAAAAAATTGTAAAGTTAAGATATTCTAACAATTATAGTCCGATAGGAGTCTCATTTCTCATACCCTACATTAATAATATTTCCGGATCAAAATTAATTTTTTAAATATGATTTACTTATAGGTCTGTGCATCGACTAGATCAACCTAGTTACATAGTTAGCTAAGGCAGGTGTTTCAAATAAATTACTGAACGCAGGAGCAAATTAATTATAATTTATCAATCTGTTATAACGTATAAACTGATCAGAGGGATATAAGATAGATTAATAGGACAATTCTTGCTGCACTAAAATATAATTAGCGTAGAGAAAATGAGTAAATTGCATTTTCGGTCCCATAGGACACAATCCCATTTTATTTTAGTTCCATACTTGTATTTTTTGTCCCATCAACGTATTTTCTGTGAAATTATTTTGTCATTTTAGTTTAAAAACTATTTTGGTATTTTAATTCCAATTTCCATGTATCATTAAGAACAATATAAGCTAAATATAAGATAAATTGAGCATTTGATTCACATAGTAATTCATTGAATCTAGGATCAAAAGTGCAAATTTTTGGATTTTAGGACTAAAAGTAAATTTTTGGGACCAAAATAAAAATGCAATTTACTCAACAGGAAAAACCAACTTTTTATATTTTATATTTATAATACGACCTTCAAATAAAATCTCCAATTCAATTTTAAGTAAAAACATATAATAATTTTGTCACATTAAGTAGCGTATATGTTTGTGAACCACCTGTGGATAATATTTATGATATATATACCCATGATGTTTATGACATATATGGCATTAATGCTGTTTATCGTTCAAAATATGCTAAATAAGCCTTCTACATTTATAAATTTTCAATGTATATTTAAGAATAATCTCATTAGTGTACATTATTCTAATCATGGTTCATAATTATTTTATTATCATTATCGTTAGTTTCTATACAACCATTCCCTCCCGGACTGATATATAGTAAATAATATGTTTTTCATAGTACAAATAATTATATACTTTATTGTAGAGTCCAACTAATTAATTAAAGTATTAAAGTCACCACCGTCCAATATTACTATTATTATTATAACAATGACAAAACCTTTTTCTTGAAATTAAAGACTTGTACCTAAACTTATAATCTGTATTAAATTCACACTTTTCAATTTTAGACATGCTATTTATCACGAAATTATCACTATTATTTTTGTTTAGATCAAAGTCAGATGCGACAGTCTATGGATTATGATATGAATCTTGCTTACATCCGACTTACTTAAAAATTTGTCTTTCTAAGGTGGTGTAAATTGCATTTTCTCCAACATAGGGTAGGATCCCATTTTATTTTGATCCCAAAAAATTTATTTTTAGTCTCATACTTGGATTTTTTGTCCCATCAACAAATTTTTCGCAAAAATATTTTTGCAGTTTAGGTCTAAAAACTATTTTGGTATTTTTAATTCCAATTTTATTGTATTATTAAAAACAATATAAGCTATACATAAGATAAATTGAGTAAATGAACATGTGTTTTATATAGTAAATCATTGATTTTAGAACTGAAATTGCAAATTTTTGGGTTTTGGGACTAAAAGTAAATTTTTAAGATCAAAATAAAATAGGAACCCTTCGTACGAGATCAGAAATGCAATTCACTCTCTTTTTACGTGCGCACAAGTACATATCTAACCTTCCTACAATATTCATTTTTATGGGTAACAATTCAATGGCAAGATTCCTTGCAGCGTATCCGCATTCATTAAGGAAATGATTTATATGTATTCAATCTGTTGAACTCAAACACGAACGTGATACAAATTCAATCGACGACATTCTGATAAACCGAACAATAAAAATTATATTTGATAAATATAATAAAAATCCGATAGAAACCTAGATTTGGTATGTTAAGTTATGAATTATGGAGGGAAAAAACATTATATCATAATATTTGATATTACCGAATTCAATTTGCGGATATCCAAATTCGATTATGTTAGTGGATTATTTGATATGACGTAAATTGAATTTATCTTTCGTGTCCTTATCAAGCCCATCCGATAATAATCACTATCAAATACACTTAACATCATCCATTATTGTGTCAGGTACCCTGTCAAATTATCGTATACTGTCAGAAATTGCTGCTCCTAAGATCCTTTTGTTTACACTTTTTTTTTCCGAAAAAGTGAATTCCACGAATTTTCAAAAAAAATGATTTCCTTCAAATTAAATTTAAAACTTATATCAATTTCATTTTTTTTCGTTTTCTTAACTAAAAAATATAAACAAGTGTATTCTCACATTTTTTTTTTAAATTACTTTACTTTTTTGGGATACAAATTGAAGGAAGCCCAAGAGTTATTTGACACACAAGTCTCGTTCTAGTTTTAAAAAAAAAAAAGAAATGAAATATAATGTCGAGGGCAATTGAGTCATGCAGCAAAAAATGCATGAAGTCAAACAGTCAACCCTTTGTCTAATTGGTCTTTAAAAAAAATAAAAAAACCTCCACTGCATGATTGGCGAGGCTCCAATTACACGTGGCGAATTATCATTGGTTCATTCTTTGACCTCGGGATTCACATCCCTCCATCCCACATAATAATTGAAGTTAAGCAAAAACAGCAGCAAGAAAACACAAACTTTCTCTCTCTCTCTCTACAATTCCTCCATTTTCAGTCACACTGAGTTTTCTCTCTCCCCAAATTCTCCCCGAATTGCCAGCATCTCCCCCTTCTATCCACAAGCAGCTGCGTCGACCAATGAATAATCCCCCTCATTCAATTTGATACAGATTGAGATCGTCTCCTCCCCTCGAATTCTGCGCCGGAATTTCGAAAATGCTGGAAGCTGCGGCGGTGGTGAGCCACGGCGGATTCTCGTCTCATAGCTGCGGCGACAGCTCCGAGGAGGAGCTCTCCGTGCTTCCCCGCCACACGAAAGTGGTGGTCACCGGAAACAACCGCACCAAGTCGGTGCTGGTGGGGCTTCAGGGCGTCGTGAAGAAAGCCGTCGGCCTCGGTGGATGGCATTGGCTGGTAAATTCGAAATTCGACAACACCAAAAAAGAAAAATAGAGAAAAATTTGATATATGTGTTTTTTTTGCTTGTTATCACTCGAATTTTTGGGTGAATGTTTCGGTTCTTTGTTGGACAATGTGTTAGTGGGTCTGATTTCTTTTGCTTTGTTTGAAATGGGTTTTGGTGGAATTACGAAGTGAAGAAAAAAAGTTTATTTCTTTTGAGATATCTTGAAACTTGAACTTAGTGGGAGTGAGTTCAAATTATGCTTGCTTGCATTGAATTTTATCATCTGATTGTAGTTGAATTTTTTTGCATGTGGGACGTTTTGG
>AYJT01026448.1:0-18693 GCA_001278415.1 Ocimum tenuiflorum | reverse complement strand
AAAAAAAAAAAAAATAATTGTTTCTCAATCGGTCAATGAAACAAACTTGCGGTATTGAAGAAACTGGGAAGTTTAGATATTATCCCGTCAAATCCGTCAAAATAATTATTCGAGATACAAATTTTATTACGATGATAGACATAAATCTTCATTAATGATATACATAAATAAATTCGCCCAATAGAATTTCTCACCCCACGTGGAATTCTTGTTGAAGTCCAATTCATATCCCACATATATTCAAATATGAATTTCAAGTATATCAATGAATTCTTTCCAAAAAAAATAAAATAAATATATCAATGAATCCAATTCTTGCCCTAGAAATCGATCACAACCAACACAATAAGATACACAAAATAAGTTTATCCCCTACCTGCATTCTTTCTTATTCGTCTGGCTTTACTTCTGTTTATTGATAAAGATCATTTTTTTTCCAGTCGAGTTCCTCTACCTATTGCCTGGCTAATAGCGGCGAAAATATTCATTACTAGCATAGTGTTTGTTTTTAATTCTAAAATTTAAAAATTAATTTTTGGGACAGAAATATTCCGTCAATAAATTAATAAATTTTAAAATAAAATAAGAAAATTAATTTTTGCGACGATCAAAACTAGTAGGCTAATACAAAACTCAATTGACTCGTACATTTAAAAAATAAAATAATCTGAACTAGATAAAATTATAAACTCTAACTGATTTAACTAAGTCAGCTGCAGTTATGAGCCCAAGAATAAATATCTGCATCCATCCATCCATCCATTCATGCATTCATTCATTGATTTGCAAAACCATTCTCTCATATGTCCACTCTAATAAATTATTTTTGTTTTGTTTTGATAACCGTGACCAACATAAGAGCGTAAATTTATTTAAATATTTCGCCTGCCACATGTGAAAAATTGCATTCATGTTTAATTTGGATAATAATTTTTTTTCTCTGTCTCCTCCAAAATTATTTAAAAGCTTTAAATGATCATATCCTCTATTTAATTTATTTTTTTACATGATATATATCAAATCAAGAATAATTTCATTATCTTTTAACAATATTCATATTGCATATAGTTACTAAAGAATCAACCAAAATTATGGATTGAAGAAAATCTTGGTAAATGAACTGAGTTCTCGTGAAATGCACGTGTGCATTTGATAAAATGCATTTCTCAACATGTTTAAAATGCATTTTTAACATATTTAAAATACATACATGTAAATATTTAACCATGAGCTTTTTACTAAAATACTCCTAAAGTGCCAAATATTAAAACCAAAAATGTATTTTACAAAATGATATGCACATTCAATCTTAACCATTGATTTAATATTTGGACAGTCTAGATTTCTTATTTATTACTCAAAGAAATTATCATCATATTTCCATCCTAATAATATCTTACATATTATAATAACATGTATAAGTACACCTAGTTATTCAAACTTGAAAGACCAATACTCAAACCTAAAAAAAGAAAAAAAGCATCCTTCAAAGTACATCAACTTTTAGTGGTGATTGAATTGAATTGGAGACACGAGGATAACAACGCGGCATATCTGGCGGTGGAGGCAACATCTTTTCATTGGGGAGTTTTCCATCCTTAACGATGAACGGCACTCCCATTCCCCAGCTCTGATGACGCTCCAAATGACAGTGTAGGTACCAAACTCCTGCACCAATTAATATTATTTAATTCATTCATTGTATAAGTAAATGAACCTCACACACACACACTGATAGGAAAAATTCTTCCATGAGATATAAGAGTAAATATGAGTCATATGATCAAATGAGATATACGGTTGATATATTTTCTTTTTTAATTGTAATACTTATTTGTTTTATAAATAATGCTTAAAACAGAGAGACATTATTTTAAATATAAAGAAGCACCAAATCTATTCCTATTCCTACAGAAAAAAATCCTTACATAGAAAATATGAATAAATTTGAGCTGTGATATAGAAAAAGATCTACGCTTTACACAAAAACCATTTATGTAAACACACACGTACATATATATACATATATACACATACATACATACATATATATATATATATATTGGATCATATAAAAAAAAAGATAGCACATAGGAAAAAGAAATGAATTTGAACCTTAAGATCTAGAGTTGAGATATTTCCCTTTAATATTTGTTTGTTTTGTAAATCATATGAAACAAATAAGCATTAAAAGTAAAAAGGAAAAGATCTCAATTGCAGATCTAATTTAATTCAATTGTTCATATTCATTTCTATTTCCTATAGGAGAACTTTTTCTTATAAGATCCATATATATACATGTGTGTGTGTGTGTGTGTGTGCATGTGATCGGTTTTCTTATTAGTTAGTAAGTTAAACCTGGATTGTTAGCCTTGAATCTAATAGCGATCCAGCCACCTCTTGGGACAACAATGGTCTCCATCAATGGAGGGTCAAGGATATTATAGTTGGCAGGATCCGTGCTTCTGTTAAAGTTACCGAATCCGGCTCCCACCACGTAAAAGCTATGCCCATGCAAATGCATGGGATGGTCAATTCCTCCACCAAGGGAGGATGTCTGAAACACCAGTTCCACCGTTGAATTATACTCTAGCATCTTTGCAGCAATCCCGTCGTCTTGGGGAAGGCCCAGATACTTAGGCAAAAAAGACTGGGTGTAATTATAAGGAAAAGGTGGATAATCAGGAAAACTGGTGTTGTAAACTCCACTAATGTTGTAGTAATAAGCATCGAGAAAGGGGATTGTGGGGAGCACTGAGGTGAAATTGTTGATGCTCGCCAATAGCCTTTTACCATCGTAGGCTGAGCACTCCTCGTAGAGACATGGTCGGAGATTGACAGCCAGCGTGTAGAACAAGATGTCTGTCACGTTCTTTGGGACATCAATGGGGTATTTGGTGTTGGCAAGACTCCTGAGTTGAGTGATGAAGTTAAGGATAGGGCCAGAGTTCTTGTGGTCAGGAAAAGATGGCAACAGTGGTGATGACAACGGCGTGTAGTTGCCAATGTATTCGATGTAGCCTGTAGTCGGTATCTCCACATGATCTACGCCTCTGAGTTTAAGGGTCGTAGCCATGTAGTAACGGTTGGGTGGCTGGTTAGCCTCCAACAAAAAGTCGATGGTTTGGCCCGGGGGGATGACGATATAGTCGGTGTTTAATGGCTTGGTGTAGGCGCCGTCGGATCCCACAACAGTCATGTTGTGGTTAGCGATTCTGAAATACATGACATAGTCCATCACTGCACTAACCATTCTGATGAGGTAAGTCTTGCCGAACTCCACGCGCAACTTGAATATATCTACACCACAAAGATAAATAATAATTATGATAAGGCATATTTTCTTGGGGTCAATCAAAATCTTGGGTATCTTTCGGGTCAAGAATTGAGATTTTCGAAGATCTTTCACGTCTTGTATAGAGAATTTTGGAATCTTTCAGGTCTTGGATTGAGAATTCATCTTTTAAATCCTGAATTGAAAACTAAACAATCTATTGGGTCTCGAATTGAAAATACACCTTATTTAAATTATGAGTTAAGCGGTCTAAATCCCCTATTACATAATGGTGTTACATATGATGTTATATTATTTAGATTATTGACATGTGTACTAATCAATGAAAAATCAATCACATTCTTAATAAATAATGATTTTAGTATAATTGATCTCTCATAATTAATACATGTTTTGAGAATTCGTACGGTGTAACATAATGTGTAAACGTCATTGTGTAAAAAATGATCCGAAGTGATAGTTTAAGTATTTGATTTTATTTTTGACCAAAAATGGACGCTAGTAAGTGGCCAAATTCCTCATTTTGGGATCATTTTTAATGGGTTACAAAATAATGTTGATTTTATAAAATGGGTATCAAATTGCAATTTATCTTAAAATAAAAACTAAACTTTAATATAATTTCAAATTTGCTTTTATTTATATCTACATTTACCCTTATATAAACGTCCTTTCTATCTCGATCATCAAATGCAAATAATCAATTTGATAAGTAATTTAATTAGTCAAAACAACTTCTATATTTTATTGTAATTTTCAATTGAATTCCCTTAATTCTATTTTTATTATAAATAACATATTATTGTTTTTCATTTTAGGCAACATAATTAAGTTATTGTGTAGAAAAGCTTAGTTCTTAAAATTCTAGTTTTTATTTTCTCACTAACAAAAATACGTAGATTTAGTTTGTGAATCTACTTTTTAAAACTTCTTTGTATCTTTGCGCTCATATATAATCCCATAAAGTGTGGATCGCTAATAAATAAATACTAAATGTATATATACATCCTCGTGCTACCTTTTTTTCGAGTATTTGTATTATTTGTTTGGTGATTGGTTCTAATATAGAAAACAGAGTTATATATATTATTTTTTATTTGTTAGGAATGACCATTGCAATATATAAGAAATGATTAAGACCCATATTCTTTGTTTTGACTATGGCCCTCAAATATCAATATGGACCAGAATATAATTATACGATATCATGAACTTACCTTTAAATTTTTTGTATAGTTAACACTAAATTATAATTACACACCTTGTGTTGAGCATGGAAACAACTCGCCGGGTAGACCATTAAAGAGGAAAGCATTAGAAGGTTCTGGATCCGTGCCGGAGTGCAAAAAATCATCATACACTTTATCCACATCCTTATTCCACCACTCCCCTACATTGATACTGCATATTACTCTAACTTGTACAAATCATTACTGTATTACTTAAATTAATGTTGTTTACCTATTAATATTGGAACTTCAGCATGAGGCTTTGGGAAAGGATAAGTTTCGGTCTTTGGGGGTAAAATGACAAGGGCACCATACACAGTGTTGCGAATCCATTTGCTGTGGGCGTGCCACCATAAAGTTCCTTCCTCGTCGGAGAGGATGACACGTTGAGTGAATCGATTGCCAGGAGTAATAGGGCACTGTGTCACGTATAGAGGCCCATCGGACCATGGATATCTCGGCATTTTCACTCCATGCCTAAAATTAGCTTAACTTAAATAATAATATAATCATTATATATCGCGTTTAAAATAAATAGTTTTACCAATGAATGGTTATATTATGGTCAGCAAGGTTGATAATATCAACTATGACCAAATCTCCTTTTCTAGCATATATAGTTGGTCCCGGGTACTGCCCATTTATCGTTAGTATTGACTTTGTGGTGCATAGCTTAGTGATTGTAGTATTTCTCAGCTGCAACAAATTTGAATGAGATAGTAAATTAGCTTCAAAAGATATATAGAAAAAAGAAAAAAAGTCGAATTATCTATAATTAGCTTGGCTAAAAATTTAAAAACATTGATGTGGCTATACTTACTTCAAACCTATAACGACGAACTAAAGCATCGCCCTGAGGAACTCCTTCCAGCAGAATCAAAGTCAAGAAGCAGAGAATGAAAATCTTCTCAGCCGACAACATTTTTTTTCTTTCTTTTCTTGGAATTGTGTGTCTGAATTTTTAAGTTGTTAGGTATATATACACATTTTATGGGAGTTAAATATTGCATCAACCTTTTGGCGATTCACTTTAACAATGGTACGTGGTTGTAAATTTGGGGACCATCAATCATTAGAATGATGATTATAAAATAGATGCGCTTCTCAATTATATTATAACTCGGGAAAATGGGATCATATATTTCATATTTTGCTTAATTATGAAATTTTATTTCACTATGTAAAAATTAGAGAACTTTACCCGTCATTATTGATACGATTAACTCCGTGCCTAGTCACACCAGTTAGATCGCCTAAATGATTTAAACTGGTTTTGATTTAAAATCCATGAGGGATATGAGTTTGGGTTAGGATCCAGGACGGACATGGGTTTGAGTCGGTGGAAATGAAATATTTATTTTTCTTCTTTATTACATTCTCAATTTGGTAAAAAATAAAAATCCATAATTTCCCATCTTATTTCACTTCTTTCCAGTTAAGAAATCTTCAAGCTGATGTTCCAGAAATCTCCATTCCCATCAACAAACTTCATCACCATTCCTCCTTCCCTCTAAACAATCCTTCCAAATCTACTACAAAACCAACATTCTTTCCATTGCGACGCTAGCTACTTTACCACCACCGACGACGAAGTCGACAAAGAAATCTTCTTCAGAGTTCAGCCTCTCCTCCAACTCCTTCAACAGTCTCCCACTAATTGTCGGCAAACACCGGACAATAAGAAAGAGCAGTTTCATTTCTCTTTTTGTTTAGGGTTTTCATTTAATCTAATTTTCTAGTAAAAAAAATAAACGAAAAATAAAATTTGTTGAATGCTAAAAATACAACAAAGTTGTATTTGAGAAAAAATAGACCTAGTTACAAAGTTGTATTTTATTCCAACCCTAAAATAATTATCCTGGCGAAATTAAAAACAGTAGAAACAAAAATATTATTCAACGGTAGACGTTGTACCCGTAAAAGAGTAAAACCAAAAATATTGAAAAATAAAAATAAAAATCTCACCATTTCGGTACCACGTGTGACTAGATATTGATTAACATCATCAACGATGGAAGGTAAAATACCCTAAATAAATCAAATTCTGGAATAAAATTCTCTAACTTGTAAATAGTGGATAAAGTCCCTTAACTAGACAAACTGTGAGGATAAATGACCAAATTTCTCTCATAATCTGTTTAAATTTTTAATGACATTACAAACATAATGAATATGTGCAAATATAGGAAAGGAGCTTTTGTTTGCTGACGGGAATATTAATTGTGCTTGTAGGATTTTCAAGTCAATGTTTAGAATATGATTATAACTAAATTTTTGAAATTAACATCCTTACTCACAAGTACAAATTCGAGGAATATAGTTACTTGCCGTTACCGGGATGGTTCCATATTGGATATATTCATCCTCATAAAAAATTTAATTAAAAACTCGAATAGTTCGTAAGGAAATCAAAAGAAATGCATACCTTTTTAATGCAATCAAATAATCTCGATATGCGATTTTTATTTTTTGATTTTTTTCTGATTCAATATTTCCTAAATGGTTGCTATTTCAAGTTAAACCTTGAACGGTGAATATTCTAGTGCAATTTGTTACGATATGAGATAAACTAATTTACGAGCGTTAGTATCTGATAAAACAAAATATTTTTCCTAAAATAATGTATATATAGTGAAACAATAAAAATAAAATCGATTTGGTACAACATGGAGTACACAGCAAATAAGTGATATAACTGATCATGGAATAGGCAATAATCCGTCCACCATCTCGGGATGCAGTAGTAAGCACATTTTTCATGACTTTAAAAGTCAAGAGTTCGAGTCTATGTTGAGACATTAGGGTGTAATTTGTTTAATATTATACCCAAATTAAAAAAAAAAAAGAATAGACAACAATCCTTGATTGTGTTTTTAATTTACCGTTTGGTTGATTAACGAGAGTTTAGATGAACGGCATGTGTTATTCGGGTTGAGATCTCCTGTTGTGTTAAAAACACGGCAGGAACTGCCGTGCAGAAGATCCAGTATCCATTCCTTCTCTCTTTTTTTCAATTTTTTTTTTCTAGGGAATCCCAATCCGTGTTCTTCACAACTACATGGTACATTATTAATATTTATATTTGTGGTGTTCATTTCAAGAATACTAAATTCAAGTGTATTTGGCCCCACTAAAGTTAGGATGTACAATCCATTGGGAAGTTTCTAAGGGCATAAAGTCATAACATATAATAATACAACTGAGTGAATATAACAATAAAATATTGGAAAAGATCCCAACTGTAATTGTTAGATTCATCTGTCACGGTAATAAAATGATGTCATGGGTTGCTTTAAAAAATATCAAGTTTCCATTTGAATATTGTAAAATTTCTTTATTATTTTCATACTTTCGGGTTTAGAACTTTTTTTCATGAACTAATATTTATTTATGCAGTCTTAAATTTATCCATGCAGTAGGTAATAGGTTTATACTCTTTTATATATCAACCATATTTTAAATGTGAACAGAGACAGCATCTCAATGGTTTATATCAATCTTAAACCGTATAGATAAACAACATTATCTTAAGAGAGAAAAATAGCCATTGAATTTTATCAAACACAAATCATGTATTATACACATACTTTATTATACGATTATAATCCTTACTTATTTATCACATGATAACTATTTATCATTTGATTATATACATATAATAACTATGTATAATATAATATTATCAGTTACACCATAATATGTATTGAGTATATAAAGAGTATTTTCTGTATACACGTGAAAATATTGTACATTAGTAATATTGTTATTTCGTGTGCAAAGTAATTCGGCTATGTATGCCACATTATAATTCCAATGCGACCGCAAATCGTGCATGAATGATATCGTAATTTTACCCATTAACCACTGCCCTTATATGTTATGCATCTCATGTGTTCCATGTTTGCTCAATACTCCGGAGTTATATGCCGTGGTGAATTTAGAAATTCAAAATTTGAGTACGAAACTTATAATACAAAAATAAACCAATAAATATTATTTAATATTCGAAGTTTCACAATGAAAAATATGTATTAGATAGCTATTGGACTCCACATTTACCCTCTCCATTATAAAGTGATTCAGACTTTAATCTCCAATTCATGTGGAACACATCAACAATATGCAATTAACCCATACCCATGTGAGGGGGGTGGGCAGTGCCCACACAATCGGCCGTAGAAATTCCCTGCTACTAAGGCGTGCAATCCGAATTTCCAGACATGCTGATACTAGTTATGGCTCGTTAGTTACAAGTACAAATTTTGATGGAACATCATTTATATTAAATTCTTCACAATAATATTATTTCTGTAGACTGGAGAACTTGATTTTACCCATTTATAGAGACGAGATATTTTTTGTTATGAAAACTATCAATCGCTAAATTTTGATGGATAGTGTGAAAATATTTGCATGTAAACATGGTGAATATGTAATATTATTAGGAGAAAGTGACAAAAATATAATTTAAAAATTTTAATTTATGTATATGTTTAAATACATATAATAATAGTCATGACTAACGGGAAAAAAAAATGTGTTGATATAATACTTGAAGAAAAATGGCATTAAAAAATGTGTTGATATAATACTTGAAGAAAAATGGCATTATTGGACACGTAGAATTTAGGGATGGCTAGGGCGCTAGGCTTTGTACTACGTTGACAAAAAAAATTAACAAATATAAGGAAATATTTAAAAAAGAAAATAGTGAAGCAACTTGGCGGGAGAAAACGGGTGGCTAGGCTCTAGGCTTTTTGTTCTATGTGTGAAAATATAAAAAAGATTCAGAAATATAATTTTTTTTTAACACGATTCACAAATATAAAATAAAATTGCAAAACAATGGGCGGAATGTTAAGTTTAGCAGTGTTGAATATATACAGATAAGAGTTTAGGTGTGGCTAGGACCCTAGGCTCTGTACTATAAATAAAACTTTAAGAAAAAGTGCAGCAACAGTAATTGGCCGAATGTTAACCGTTTAATATAGCAAAAATATGGATATGCACGTTAATGCATGTAATCTTCTCTTAAGCACATTTTAGCATTTTATATATGAACTATCATTATAATGTATTATTTACTATATTATAAGATAAAAAATTATTCATTATCATGAACTTATTCATCATTGAATGTAATAATAAACAACATATTGTATTATAATGCAATAAACAATACATTATAATGACAGTTCATAGTTCACACGTGAGATGTGATTTACAAAAGATCACGGACCTACGTGGTAATCTTTTGGTCGATTTGAAATTCTATCTTATAAAAATTTTATTAGGTAAAAGTATCCCACTCTTTCAATTTTGTCATGGAATTCTATCGCACCATATTGATGGTCCTAAAATTATATTTATTTAGCCGTTAAATCCACGTGGATGTTGACGAAGATGAATGACTCGTAATTTTTTTTTTATCATACACGAAATAAAACGATATTATTTTGTACAAAAAATAAAAACAACGTTGTTAGCTGGCAAAATCAAATCTGCAAAATCCCAAACACCAAATTGCAACCCCGATCTTCACACTCCAATTTTTGTATGTTCGTAATTTGATTTTGCCAACTTTTAAAATTCTGAATAGAATGAATACTCCAAATTCGGGGACCCGCTTTGATTAAGATAGTAAGAAGTATGTCAATTATGCATTGTAGTGTTTGTAATTTAATTAGATTGCACTGCATCAATTATTAGGTACTTTTGTAGAAATAAATAAATTTTATCACAAATGTGATTCATGGTCATCGCACTTTTAAATTCACATGGACTAAGGAATTACAATTGTTTTTTTTTTTGAGGAAACCAGGAATTAGTGAATACATAAACGAAAAAGATGAGTTTGTTTATTCCGTTTATACAATAAATAAAACTGAAATTTCTCGGCATTTTAAAACCGAAATTTTTGCTACAAAAAAATAAAAAATAAACTGTAAAAAAAAAATTAAAAAAGTCCACGTCAGTTCTAACGGCTGACATGGCTGCCACATTACTTCTAACAACCACGGCACCACAAATTAACATTATTAGGTCATTGGTAATTAATAACACAATAAAACTATGTTTAATAATATATTTTCGTAACAAAAATAATATTTGGTATAAAATTTCATAAATTTACATACTTTAGAATAAATTTGAATATTTTCGTGAAGAAAATTTTTGTGTGGTACCATCTTAGAGTTATTTTTGGTAAGATGTCTTCTAGCAAAGATTTTGAAAAAAATATTATTTTTTATGCTCATTTTTAGAAAAATTATTAATTCTGGTACTTACATTGAAATGTATCAATTAATGAAAATGCTATAATATTTTAGGAATTATTTGAAAAGAAACATTTTGAATTAACGAATGTGCAGGAATCGTATTAGAAAATTACAGAAACTCGGCGTGGTACCATTTTAGAATTTCTTTTCTTTTCTTTTCTTTTTGGGTGAGATATCTTCTGGAAAATTTAGAAAAAATTATTTATTTTCATACTCTTCTATAGAGAAATATCAATTTTGATACTTAAACATTGAAATGTACCAATTAGTGAAAATGCTATAATATTTTAAAGATTTGTAACGTCCCGACTTCGTTGGCGGAGACGCCATGAGGCCCAAGATGGAACGAAGAAAGATGCATAAGAAGCATGCCACTAAACATCCATTAATGTAAGAGTAACAATTTCAAAAAAGAGAAGGAACATAACTTCATAATGTAAGTGTTAGGTTACAAACCAATAAAAAGAATACGTAATATTCGGTTAGGACACGGAGTTAGTGTTTAACTAGCGAAAAACACGATTGAGACGTATATGTAAAGATACACCCTCAAGGCACTCAAGTTCTCGAAAAAATTCTTCCTCAACGTTCTCTCGAATCTGCAACTCTCAACTTGCTAAAGCACTCAGTGGGTATATTGCCAAAACATACATTTTTATATGAAAGGTCGGCACAAGCACATGGTATGCCACGAGGTTTAAACTTTGGAATTCACTCATGTTCAACAAAACAAATTATCAAACCAGTCAATCAACCATAAAATCCAGTCATACCAATGAGCTCATTCACAACATACCATCCAATACTCCACCCACTCTACATAACGAAAAGTTAACTGTGGAGAAGGTCTCCTCGCACAGTCATGGTGTACTAGTTACATTAGGATCAAATTCCTAGCATAGCGACATCACAAGTGCACTAATCTTACCCACTCAGTGGAGGACAAGATCCGAATCGTAATTTCACCAACACCCGTTTGTCCCATCCGGCCAATCTCTTGGCTCGGACACGTAGCAGGAAAATCAAACATCATATAAAGCATTTTATGTGATCGGGAAAATCCTTGTTCATTTTGGTTGGGGGTTTAGCATTGGCCCGATCGTTAGAGGATTGGTTCAATATGACTGGATTTGCACATATTGAGAAGGATCAGGAAAAACTAGATGGTTATTGGAAAAAGAACTCGATCGAGCTGACTGAGGTAGGATTGGTCCAATCCTATACGCTCAAGGGCAGATAACAAGGATTGGAAAGGTCAGGGTTTACTTGGAGGCCAAGTTTTCAGATTGGGCCGATCACAAACGGTCGGGTCAATCGTTGTTCAAAATGTTGACAGGGTTGATCATGAACAAGAAAAGGATGATTGATGTTCTTGGAGGATCGAGCCGATCTTCATGCAAAATTTTAGGGTCTAGGGTTTTTGGGTTTTAGGATGATCTCAGACTGATTGATGATGAAGAATGGTCCAATCTTCAAGCGGTATCGAGCCAATTCAACACACTATTTATGTCGGGATTTTCTTGATCTTTCATGTTTTTGGATCAAATCTTTAAACGAATGCACCGATATATTTCTAATGAGCTGATTAAGGATCCTAGCGGTTGAATACAACATTGACTCGGTTTTAAGCATAAAATCAAGTGAGAAGGGTCTTAGAGTTTTGGTTTTAGCTCAACAATCAACATGTAATCAAGGAATTGGCCTAGATACATCAATGTCAAGCATAAAATAACATTATAACATCCAAATCCCAGTGAGACAGTAGCATGCTTTCCAATTTGGTTAATTTGGGTTAGGTTTCTCACCTCAAATGAGCAACTTAGCGTGGAATGGTCTAGGTAGCTCCCTTCCCATCTATCTCCCTCCAGTTCGATTCTTTCCTAATTACAGTTGTTCCGAAAATTGGCTAAGTATAGTTCAAGATTTGAAAATGCGAGAGCTTCGCTACTATTTTTAGGGTGAGGATGTTGGATTTTGGTGTTGGATTTTGGTATACGTATAGTTAAATTTATTATGCTTGTAACAAAATTAATTGTTTCCATACGTTTCATTTAACAACTAGTTCGCTTATCTCGAAATAATAGGGTGGATCATGTATCGTGTGGGAGATCGCAGTAGATTTCATGATCGGTAACCCTAAATGATATATAAACAACAATCAAAGTTGAGATATCTTGAGAACGAGTTCTCGGTCTAGGTTGTAGTATATTCAAGAAATAGCTTATGTAGGCTATTTGATATACTGATACGTGTGACGTATTGATTGGCTCGCAGTGAGATATATTCTTTTCTATGCCTTATGTGTCACTTTGACTTACTATGAGTGAGAACTGATATATTAATTCAATAATTTCTGTATCTTGGGTGGCAGCAATTCAGATATGATAAAATGTAAACTTGGATTAAGCGAACACATCCGTTTAAGAATGATGATACTCCCTCGAGGTGTTCATAGGGCTTATCGTACTAAACCCTGTAGATTGATTAAGTTCAAATACGATAATAAGGATGAACTGTGTGAACTAAGGAATTAAATAAGTGATTAATTAATTAAAATGTACGGCCACTAAATTTATATTTTTATATATATTTATATATGTATGTATATGATCAAATATATTTATTGTTTAAAATATAATAATAAATATATAATTTAAAATAAAAATATATATTAAAATATTAAATAAACTCAAATAAGCTTTGAGAAAACTCCGATCTACTTTTAAACTTATCAAACTTTAAGTATGCCTATTTCCAACCTTGTCGGGTAATCTTAATTACATAATTACTCAAGTTTAGATAGAATTGCCTATGTGAATTTAGAGATCAATATGGGGTGTCAAGTAATACATACCATTAAAATCATATAATTCACATACTGAAATCATTATCAATGATTTGAACTAATTGAAAGTAAATTCTACCAGATGACTCTAAAATAGGTTATAGAAGTTATATACTATCATTTCAATTTACATACTCCATTATTAAAATTTTTATCTTTAATTATTGTTATGTGAAAAAAAAAAGTTATTTCACATGTTTTAGCCTAATTTTACAACTTAGAGTGATCTCACCAATCAGGGTATATAGTATTTTTTCAGTATATAATTTTAGGCTAATATTTGATGACTAAAATCGTTTAACTCATAATTATGATTTATCGTATTTTAAATTTTAGATTCTTGTTCACAATTGTTGTTAGAATATATTATATTATAACTACTATTAAATTGATAAATTTAGAATAAGAATTCAGCACCAAAAATAGAGGTTTTGAACCATTATGACATTACTCACAAAACTTAGGTATAAGGTTTCAAAATAAAGACAAATTTTTATTACAAACTGTATAAATTTAATTCTTTATCGTTCACTTATAAATCGATAATCAAATATAAAATTATTTAATTTCAAATAATTACAAACCCACGTCATGCGCGTGGTTGCAATACTATTGCATAAAAATACATAATTACAAACACATTGGTCTCAAGAAAGTTGTTAAGCTAGCAAGTTGTGTTAAATGTGTAATAAAGTTGGATGAGATAGGAGAGACAAGGTCAATTTTACAACAACAATTTTTTTTTTAAAGGACAAAGGCCAGCGTAATGCCTAGCCCAACTGCTCTACTACCTAAACAAATAATTTTTTTTTTATTTCATTATTAAATATATCTCATAGTTTTCTTCATCGTCTTTAACTAATTCCTACTTTTGATCGCTAATAAATTTAATTTGTTCCAAAGTCCAATCCTACGCCAATAGCTCAAACACTCCGGATCCTCTGCTACACAATAATATTACATATTATGTTATACTATATACTAATTCTTAACATGTGTATTGACTAAGGAAAATCAATTATAATAAAATACTAATATTTTTTCACAAATGCTCTTATATATTACATAAAAAATTGCATGGAAATAATATAGCATGGTTTATCTCTCAGTTTTGGTTCACATTTATGGCACCTGACATAATTTACTCTCAAACACTTCAGATAGATGATTAGGAGAATTAAACACTTCATAGAAATTATGCCATTTGAAAAATTTAAAGGTTTATTTTTAGGATAACATTTGCGATATTTATATATTGTGAACAGAGTTTGAGGTTGAGCAGTTTCTCCAATTTAATTTTGAGATTCAATCGAGGCTAAGGTAAGGGAGCGAATCACCGATCTCCCTGTCATACATAGAGTTTTTATTATGTTTTAGTTTAAATTTTTTTATAATTTTATATGTTTTAGTTTAATCTTACGAACATTATGTAATTTGTATCCAATTAGGATATATAATTATTATAAAACTTAATTTGAATCTAATAAAATCATGTAATGTTCATAAAACTAAATTAAAATATAAAAAATAACACTTGACAATAATATTAAGTAAAATATAATGAAATTTTGAGATGTAACATAAAATGTAATATTATAAGGGGGATGTGACACCCTAAGGGAGATTGGTTATTCATCAATTGGGACTTTTGAATTATAAACTAATATTATTTTCTAACAAGTGTAAATCAACTTTTTCTTCTTTAATATTTACAATCGCTATCTTCTAAGAAGCATCACTTTTTAAGGATATTCCTAATCACTATGACGTGACACTCGAACGCATTATAATTTCTCAATTATGAGTCTGTGAGGAGGGACTTATAATTAAAACATTTAGGGTGTTTTTATTTATAATGTGCTCATCCCAATTTTCAACTTGCAATTTTTCTATTAAAATCATTAATTTAACATAGTATTTAAATTCAGATGGTGGAATGACGCGATCAATTCGAGGTTTTTTATTTTATGAAGAATTAATTTCAAGAATTAACACAATATTTATCCACTTTTGCAATTTTTGCAGAAACTTTAAAACATTACTTATTTTAAGATAATCTTTTGATTTTTTGTAATTTTCACATAACAATTACTTATTTTGCAATTTTCACGTAAACTTTTAATGTGCTAACTTTTAACTAACATTTTAATATTGTTGCAAATTTTGCATAAAATTTCAAAATTTGCAATTTTTAAAATCTACAAACAATTTGTGTACAATTCATCAGATTTGTCAATTTTAAAACACTTAATTCTAAATGATTGTGCGTCAATTGTGATATTTTAAATATTATTGATATTCAATATCAAATATTAATATCCTCAAATTTGGCCTAAATCCCTAAAAATTATTATAAATGTGTGACTCGAGGATGAATTTAATTATGAATATATCTTTTTATCGATTTCACCAGATAATAGAAGACAATATGTCATTAGATACAAAAAAGCAATATTATTAACCGGGTAAATATGTTTGATGATCTTCTATAGAAAATTATATGTTAAAATTGTAAAATTTTAGAAGATTATTATAAAATTTGCAATATTTGAAAGTTTATATGAAAATGACAAAAGTTAATAGTTTTTACTTTTAATATGTAAAAAATAATAGAGGTTATGTTAAAACTTGCAACTTTTAAAGTTTGTGTAAAGATTGCAAATAACTAAAAGTTTGTGTTAAAATATGCAACGTTTAAAAGCTTGGTAAAAATTATAAAAATTGGCAACTGTTGTGTTAATTTTTGTAATTAATTCTTTTATTAGCACTCTAATCAGCAACTTATTATTATGATGAAGAACATTTGCTAGCTCTGTAAAAGAATCTCACGCCAAGTTAAAAAAAGTTATAAATCAAATTTAATAAAACAAAATCGAGTTAAGTTTCGCAATAGACTTAAAATGACGCAGCCGCGCAACAAAATATAAATAAAAACCCGTTACTGCCACGCTAGCATCTCGAACCGACGTGGATGCCATGTCAACCCTATTGACTGATGTTTAATATTTAATGACCATGTCAGTGGAGATTTTGACACCATTAAGTTGTCGAATAGAATTGCATAATGAAACATATTTTGGAATATAATTGTAAAACGGAAAAAAATTCAGAATAAAATTACATTATCTGCCCTACTTTAGGATAGATTTTGTAGAGTTTCTTTAAAGTTTTGGCCAACATTGCTGACTGGACTAGCAGAATCCGATGTAGCATTTCCGGAAAATTAAAGAAGTGTGTCAACTAGCGCCACCACACCTCTCTTGAACTTTTTCACATTTTCGTTCAAAATTTCACAATTTTTTTTATCTATTTTCAATTCTAAAAATCATTAATATTTGATCAAGTCAATTTACTGCTTAGAATGAAGAACCTTTAAGTCTCTAAGGACATCGGTTCTGCGGAAGAAATCGACGATTATTACCTCCACTCCTTTGACATATTTGTGAAACCAACTCTTGTAATATATTAAAGTTGTTCCACATCGACTGGAGATCAAGACTTTGTTAGTTTATAAAGGTGAGATATCCCACCCTTACAAGCCGGTTTTGTAGGGGTGAATGGAGCCCAGTAACTAAGTTTAATATAATATCTAGTGATAATATGAAAATAAGAGAGAATTGATAGATTTCGAAGAGAGAAATTGGGGGAAAGATAATTTGATTGACATTCTTGTCCATTCCATTCGCATATCTTAGGTCATGTATCACCATAAGATAGCCCTAATACAATATAAACATGCCCACGAGTAAATGGGTCAAAAATTATACATGAAGGTATATAAAGATGAGTAAGTGAAGATGGGCTTCATATTTCAAGCCCAGAGCTAAAAAATTCTTGTCTTCTTCAACCAACGAGTCTTGTCCTCGAATGCAATACCCAGAGATTTTGTTTCTACTATATTAATAGCCACGGGCTGGTTCTGGTTTGGAATTGGGGGATTCACGGTTTGAAAATATGGAATCGGAACTGTCCCGTTTAAAATAAGGTTACGACTCTGGTTTTGAACAGGAACCGCTAGTTCCAGTTCCTCATGGTTTCATTTATGTCCTATTTCACATAGTTGAACACAGTTCCGATTCAAAATAGTTGATTTTTTCACTGTTTCCTGGTTTCGGTTCGGAACTGGAACCACCGTAAGGTTCGAAAAAATGAAATTGGAACCGGCCCTTGTAAAATCAAGTCTGGTTCTGGTTCGGAACCGCGCCACGCGGTTCATTTCAGGTTCCAGTTTTTCGGGTTGTTTCGACCAATTCTGATTTCATGTAGCAATCACTATTCTGCTATGCCAAGGGTTTTACAAAGTGATTTCATTGTTTTTGATTAAGTGTGTCATTGACCTGATCAGTTGGGTTGCGTATCCTATTTAAGTTTGTTCGTTTATTATCAAGTCAAGTTTCAAGATTCAATAACAAATAGTTCAAGGCTCACAAGTCCAAACAAACTTTCAAAATTAATATTATCCTTGTATTTTCATTTAAAATTTAACTTTTGATTTGTAAAAAATATCATGTAAGCTTGAATTCATTCTTTTCAGATAATCAGCAAAGTCAATAGAAAAATTTATTATATTTATTATTATTTAAAATTTAAAATATGAGTTTAATTAATAGACTTAATGATTTATATCATAATATTTAATTGATAAATTTGTTCAAGAGTATCTTGACTCATTTGCAACCCTAATTTTGATCAAATATTGAAGGGTGCACGAGCATGAGTTTCGTGTGTGCGTGTGTGTATATAGGGATGTATCCCTTGAGAAGTCGTAATTTAATATGAGAAAAAATCTCATTTATCCATTTAGATCATCAACGGTCACAATAAAAATAATTATGTGTGCCTTCACATATAAATCGTGCCACCCAATAACACAAAATAAGCCCAACTCAAATCCACCGGAATCAACGAACCATCCATTTGACTCTAGTGTACTTTTTGCGGATACAAATCAAGTGAATCTATTACCCAATATTTTCTCATTAGATGGTGTAGTTTACTAAGCAGATAGAGCGTAGACGAAGTGAGCAGAGCTCAGGAAACAAACCC
>AYJT01026385.1:0-17088 GCA_001278415.1 Ocimum tenuiflorum | reverse complement strand
AAAAAAAAAAAAAAGCAACTAGGTTAAAATTACCAAATTGGTAAAGTTTAGCATTGGCTCCGAAAGTTGGACAAAATTTTTTTTTATTTTATAATCTTGAATGTTCTTAAATTTTGACGTAATTAGATATTGTAATATCTATAGATTTTTTTGTAAAGTGGCGATTCTAAATTGAAAATTGGATTGATGAGTGTGATATAATTTATAATAATTTTGACCAAAGTTATAAAATGAGTTAATTTTGGTGGTTTAATATAAAACTTGGCATATGAGAAAAATAGTTTAGATCAAATGTGTTAGGTTCGAACATGTTTGAATATTTTTTTTTTAAAAGGAAGGTAGAAACCGTAGAATACATGCAAGGGAACACAAAAACCAAATAAATATAGGAAACAAAAAAAAGTAAGGTTCAAAAGAATGCATTAATTAAAAAAAAAAAAAAGAATACATCAACAGATTATGGCTAATCTATAAATATGTGGTCTCATGTTAGACTGCATAAATAATTTAGGCAGGTTTAGATTTAGATCAATAATTAATATGATTTGAGTTTATGATTCAGGACGAGTTTGGATTGATGCTATTTGGATACGCCTAAAGAATTTAGGTGGTCTAACACAAATTTTTGTCACATATAAATAATTATCAAATTGCTTGCTCATGATCTCAAATCAGAATTTATAATAAATTATGAAAGCGTTAGAAAATAAATATGGAATTAGTAGGTCCTTGCGATTACTTCAGCTGACTTGTGACTTGTGAACAAGTCAGTTGGTTCTTTGCGAGCTTTGTCAATGAGTAGGATTAGGGTTTCTTACAGTTATACTCCAACTACTAGTGGTAGTTGGGTTTCAAAACACTTATAAGATAAATAAAGTAAAGTACAGAGAGCAAGTAAGTAACATAGGATATATAGAGGTTCGAATATAAATATCCTACGTCCTCTCTTCCTTCTCTGCGAAGAAAAATCCACTATAGATAGTTATACACGGTGTTTGAACACGGTTTACAACCACCTATCTTCTTTAATGGAGAACTTCCTTAGTTCTCGGTCACATGCACGGTTGAACTCGAAATTTTACCGGAATCCGCTTCCTAGGCTTCTCGTTTTGCGGATTGAAGGCTCAAGCCTTTCACGAACGTAGATTGGTTGAGTTGTCTCGAGTAAGGAATACTCGAAAGCTTAAAGAGCTTTTAGAGAGAGAAAGAGAGCTTAAGAGATTGCAGTAGGTTCGAGTTTTGTACGCATCAACTAACTCTTTCTCTGTCCGATGACTCCTCTATTAATAGGCCATGGTCGAATAGTATTCATTGGAAACAACAGAACAGTAGTCACTTTCAGGCATCGTAAAATTATGACTGCTGATGTAATTTTTGCAGGCTTTAGTACTCTTTTAGCCATCGGATATTCAATGCGGCTATTGTCCCCTGGATAATGACTAGTTGACTAACTATCTTTTAAGGTAATTTCTGGAAAGTCAGCTCGACTGTAGGTTTGAGCAATTGTGAAATTCATCTGTTGTCTATCAGTTGTTCAAAGGACAACTGGGCTGGATAGCTGACTTGAACTGAAAAGTTCTTATGAATTTTTCTTGAACTGAAAGTCAGCTGTACTTTTGATCAGTTATGAGAGTCAACTTTGTCTTTTCGGCTGTCAGTTCATCTTGAACTGTCAGCTGAGTTCCTCACAACTGTGGGCTTGAATTACTTACAACTAAATAGAGTTAGCCGTGGTCTTGATCCTCAGCTCTCTTCGGATCTAAGCTGTTACAATTTTTTTTTATACAAGAATTACATTTTAAGCTTAGTCCTATATTAAAGGCGTTTGACATCACTCAAAATACAATAATTCCTAACACTTGTTAATTTCACTTTCTTGAAATTACAGATTCTTTAAAATTGTGTGGATTGATGGCTTAGTATGATATCATTTTTGAAAATAAATATAGGCGAATCTTAACTATATTTAGGAGACATTTTTACGAAAATAATCCTTCAATAATGCACTCGAGAGATCCCCCCCGTGTATATTATCTGTACTTGGGTACTCAAATATTTGTTTACTTAATTAAACTATTAGTATCATTATTATGCTTTTTTGCGAGGGGATATGTTTTTCTCTCCTGTTCAAAGGTCAATTATTGATTTGTAAATTCTCAAAATTAAATTGAATAGAACAAAAATTTCAATTCAGAAATGTTGAAGGGTGGAAATTCCTCTACTGTGAACTAGTTTGTCAAGTGCGTTGCGCAACATATATAATATATTAATAATTTACTTTTTTCTTAAAAAGATAATTAGTTTTAAATAAATAAATTTATATAAATTTACATGATATAAAATATAATATTATAAAAAATATTTAATAACAAACTTATTGATCAACTTGTATGGACTATTTATATTTGAAATAAGTGATTTTGAAGCGAAGTGTGGAGGTCTTGTTTCGATAGATAGATAAATTATTTATGAAAGTTTTTTAAAAAATAATTTATAATGTTACACTCTCATAATAGTGATTAATCCATAAATTTGATATTTCACTTGATGTTAACACTCATTTATCTCACATAGTCACATGTGACAAAATTAGACGGTGTCTGCATATATATATGTCGGGTGAGTCTACCATCAAGTGGATGATCACTTTTTTTATGATCTTAAAATTAGAAGTTCGAGTTTATGCAATGACATTAGGATTGGGGCTTTTCTACGTACCCTTACTTAATTTTTTTTAAAATAAGGATCCAAACCAAACAAACTTATATGATTCTCAATTTAATTTATGCAAATAATTTATCAAATTAAATTTTCTTTATGTTAATTCATTTTATAAGATCTCAAAATATCATGTCTAAGTATGGACAGACATACAAAATAGTTACATTTTATGCATATATACAACCTTAAAATAAATTTAAGACGCAATAAACATTAACTAATGTGCTATAAACTTTAATTGAGATAAATGAATCCTAATTGGGAATATGTAAACTTGAGATATAGTAAATCTTAATTGAAATATAATGAAACTCTACTCAAAATTAATAAACTCTAAAATAAATTTGTATTGCATTCATATTCTTTAGATATAATTATGAGCATGAAATAATAAAAAAACTGATTTGATATAATAGTTGCACAATTTGAATCAACAATAATTAAGATAAAATCATCTATGTAAAAAGCAATTTTGATGACATTATGCTACAATATTTTTGCAGTCATTTTCCATATATTGGTATATACAAAGATTTATCAACCTAAAAGGTCGATTGCTTGGTTGATCATACAAAAAAAGTTTATAGAAAACTATTGTCAATACGGTCTTGAAAGAATGTTTAGTTCTCAGTATAGGACGAGAAAGGTGAATTATCTATCTAGGGTTCAAAAAGTGCTCGAATTCTCGTTATGTTACAATATTTTTGCAGACATTTTCCATAGATTGGTAGTATATAAAGATTTATTCAATAGAAAAGGTCGATTATTTGGTTGACCATACAAAAAAGTTTATAGAAATATTGTCAATAAAGGTCTTGAAAGAAAGTTTAGTTATCATTATTGGGCACGAAAGATGAGTTATTTATCCAGGGCTAAAAAAAAACTCGAATTCTCATTCCAAGACCTCATAATGAGGCCATGAATTAATAATTCGATAATCTTTTATTCTTTTACGGTTTGAGAATTTCGAAAATCTTTCAAATATTGAATCGAAAATTAAATCAACATTAGTCTTAATTGATGATACTTAAAGTTTTTATCACTTATAAACAATGTCAAAAGTGCCATTATTATTCATTTTCATTTGAACAAAAAAAATTCATATAAGCTAAAATTCATAAATAAAACTAGATAAATATTAAAAAGAGAAAAAAGAAAAGGCAAAAGGAATCAATAGGCGCTCCGCGTGAGGCGCGACATAGAAATTTAAACTTTCGGCGGCTGACTATTTTACCCTCAGCCTTTTTCCATTATCCCCATCAGGTCCCATTTAGTGTAATCATAATCCGATTTCTTAACGATATATTCTTCAATTCTTGCATTCAAATCACAGGCCGCCTTTTCGATTTCATCTGTAAACACACTGAATTCATCTCTCTTCGAATTCATTCTACTGTGATACTGTTAATCTCATACTCCCCTTTTTTTGCGCTTGAGATTGTGTGGAGTTATATCTGGTAAGTGGACGCTGTTGTTGATATCATGAATGATTGCTTAATTTTCCTGTAGAATATGAATATGATTTTCAAGTTTTTGAAAGTTGAAAATTAGAGACATTGAAGAGTCTCGCTGTAACGGTCGATTTATTGCTTGAAGTTATGGTGCATGGAAAGTGAGAGTAATGCAATTGGTGGGTCTATATTCGACTACTCCTTTTTCATTTCTGAATTTATCTGTTGAATTAAGTGCAATTCAATCCGGGATGGTGGGGATTGATTTTTCGAAGAACTTTGGCTGATTCAAGAAACAGATAGTATCTTCCGTTCTTTATTCCACATTCCTTTTCCGCTTTTGGTATTTTTGACCCTAAAAGAGAGTTTTCGAAATTTAATTGCTGTTCTTTGCTATCTGATTATCCTAGTTGTAAAATCTGTGTTTTTTAAATTGTTATTATTACTTAGTGATATTTACTTGAATTGCTGAGGAGCAGGTGTATGCGGCCTGTACAATTCGGGGCAAAACTCATCTCGTTGAAGTGAAAAAGAGATTCTGAAACTTTGATGTTCTTGTTTGATTATTTTTGGTGGTAGTGATTTTTTCTGGATGCGAAAATTGAGGGTAAATTTGTCACATCGGCACTTTGAGTATTTTGTAATAATGGATCAGAAGCACATTGATTGGTGCTTTTGTTTATTGCATAGGATGCTCATGACACCTGCTAACGGTGGTTTCTGAAATCATTACTTGACTTTGCTGAAACCTAAAATATTTTATCAACTTTAATTTTAGTTTTACATTTTTTTTTGCAGCAGAGTTATTAGAAAACTATTTATGTAGTAGGGTTGTCAGATGATCTGAATCCAAATATTGTTTATTCAAGACATGTGTGTGCGCTTTTTTCTAAGACCTGTTTCTTTTCTTGATGTGATTGATCTTTCTTCTAAGTAGGTTTATTATTTTAATGCATTTCTCTTCTCTCTGTTATATATATAAATGTGTATTGATCTTTAAAGGATAATATTTGACACTTCAGTTCCCACGATATGTGTGGTTGAGCTCCTAGACAGGTGAAAATGATGTTCAGAAGAGTACCTCTGCACTTGTTTGATTGTGTTCAGTTTATGTTTTATGCTGCAATCTTTCTTTTGATTATGGGCTAACATTATTGTTGGTGCAGATGTTTCCTTGCAAATTTTATCTGCTTCCACTCGATTAATGCAACTTCTGGATCATATCCTTTTTGGGTCTATAATATGTTTGTTGATCCTTGTGATTATATCCGTTTTTAATCATGCATCATCAACTATACATGCTATAACATGAAAAATTGTACCGTAATGCAGTATGTCCGAAATGTTCACCATAAACTAGTTTGTTTTTATTTGCTTCCCTACCAATGCAATCTCCCTGATTTAAGTGTCTACTTTTTGCTCTTGGTGGATTTATGTACAGGTTTATTGCGAAGTTCGATGATAAGTGCTCGTTTCTGGAGTTAAAATCATAGAGATGAAGAAGCTTTTCTTTTTTAGGTCATCAAATAATGCAAACAGTAATCAACTCTCTCCACCATCGACAGATAAGCAAGTTTACTGGGAAAAACCAACAGAAAGAGTTGATAAGTCTGTGAAATCCAAGCATGCCTCAGAATATCAGGTATCAGGCGGTACTCCGTGTCTAAGAAGAAGCCTCTCATTCTCATCTGGGTCTCTCTACGACACTGGAAAAGGGCTAAGAAACAGCAGTGAGCTAAATGGTTCTCCACATAGTTCAAGCTATTATCAAAATAACCAATCGGGATGCCGTTCTTCCAGGTATGTTCTCTATATGCTTGTGGGTTCGGTGTTGTACAATGTGTGTAATATTTTGTTATATCCACGTCATATTGTTCATAACTATATATGACTTCTCGTTTGAGTTGCAATTCTCTTTCTTGTTCAGATCTCGTACTCTCACTCCTGAGAGGAGAACCAGGGCGAATTTTGTCGATACACCTGTGGTTCGGAATGCACAGAGCATGGAGAAATATGATTGTACTGTTTCTGGAGCACATTCTGATTTGTCAGATATCTCCTCTTATTGCTCTAGTAATGTCTCAAGTAAAGTTTTAGACCGTTACATTGATGGGGAACAGATGGAAAGGCATGAGACCAAAAGTAACTTCTCCACGAGAAATCATTTTGAAAATGGAAATGTGGTAAAGAAGCCTCCAAAATTTCAGTTTTCTGCACCTGTTGCGCATGATTCCAAGAAGCAAAAACCAAAGTCTCGATCCTTCAGAGAATCCAACATATCACAAGTTCCGTATTCTTCAAAAGATGGGAGTGATAATGGATATTGCAACGAATCACCACGAAAACTTGCAAAACATGTGGTTGAGAGACTTTCGCAGTCTCAATTTCTGCCTAAGATGAGGTCAAAAGAATTTGAGTCTGAGAAACCAATCACCATCGAAGATGTCTATGGGAGGAACTTGAATCGGTATGCCAATACATATACTGATGAAGATTCTCCTAAAAATTTTACGATGGATTGGCATGCTGAGAATAGTAATGGGTCTCACCACAATGAAATTTCTGGATACTTGGAGAAGAAGTCGTTTTCTGGTGACAGAGACATATCTGGAGAAAATCTAGATTGTGTAAGAGATGATGATGTTCAACTAATTAAAAATTTCAAGGAAGCTGAGGATCGTGCCGCAACTCTCTCAGAAGAGCTTCAAAAGGGAAACTTTATTCAGTTAAAAGGACTTGGCGTGCCAACATTGATGCAAACAATTAGAAGTCTAGCAGAGGAAAAGGTAAATATGGCTCTAGAAGTTTCAGCAGTCTTTGAGGATAGGATTGCTGAAAGGGCCTTGTTTAGGGAACAACTTAAACAAGGAAGGACAGAACTGGAGTCACAGTCCCTCAGGTTGGAGAAGGAAAAGCATGAGATACAGTTTGCACTTGAAAAGGAGTTAGACAGAAGATCAAATGAGTGGTCACTCAAGCTTGAGAAATTACAGGCCGAAGAACACAGCCTTCGGGAAAGGGTACGAGAACTAGCGGAGCAGAATGTTTCCCTCCAAAGAGAAGTTTCTTCCTCTAGTGAAAGGACAATGGAAACCAGAACCAAGATTACAAATTCAGAGAAACAACTTGAGGATTTATCTACTGAAGTTAAGGAAGCTAGGGAAGAGAACCATTTTCTGCAGAAAACATTATCTGAATTGCAAGACAAAAGTAGGGCAACTGAAGAAGACCGAGATTGCTTTCGAAGGAAGTACGAGGATAAAGTCAGTGAGTCTAAGGAAATGAACCAAGCTATCAGCAGGCTCCAAAGAACTTGCAATGATCAAGAGAGGACAATTGAGGGTCTACGAGGGCTATGTGAGGAGCTTGGGAAGAAAATTTCTCGGGATAAGTTTGACTTTGGGATTGCAAAACTGCAAATTGAACATATGAGACTGACAGGAGTGGAACATACACTTAGGAAGGAGCTGGAATCATATCGGGTCGAAGTTGATTCACTTCGTCGTGAGAACATTGATCTACTCAGTCGTCTGAAAAATAATGGGAAGGAGGGTGGATTTTCAACTTTTAAGTTGGATCAAGAACTACAGAATCGTATTAGCTGCTTGCAAAATCAAATGCTTCCATTGCTAACTGAGAGCAGCCAACTTGGCAGGAAGTTAATTGAATACATCAAAATTAACTGTGACTTCCCTTTGAAGAATGGACCAGCTTCTGCCACCGCATGTTTAGATGGCCATGTTCTTGTTGAATATGAAGTGAAGGTTCAAGGTCTAGAGCGGGCAGCTGAGAACTTAGCAACCAGTACAAAGACGATGGGCAGTGTTTTTCAGGAGAAATCGACATTGATGCATGAAAAGTGCCCCCCAACTGGTGTGAATATTCAAACACCGATCTTGAGTGATGAATCACACAAATGTAGTGAGCAGAAATCAGAGGTAGATTAGTTGTATATCTAAATAATAATTTTTTTTTCTTTCTTCTTTTTTCTTTTCTTTAATATCTGACATGTTTCTGCAATGTTATTTGGTATACTTTCCAGGGCATAATCAGATCAGAGTTGAAAGCAGAGACCTTGTTGACCAGTTTGTTGCGCGAGAAGCTTTATTCCAAGGAGCTTGATGTGGAGCAGCTGCAAGCTGAGCTTGCTGCAGCTATTAGAGGCAATGACATTCTAAAAAGTGAAGTCCAAAATGCAATGGATAATTTCTCTTGCTTAAATCACAAGATGAAAGAAGTTGAACTTCAGGTAATCTTGAATAGTAATTTCTTTTTCTTTGTGGACTCAACCTGAAATATATCTTTTATTTTGCGGCACTCTGTAGCATCTCAATTGCATTTTTTATCCATACAGGTGGTATTTTGTGAAAAATTACCCTGCATTTCTTTGGATTGCTGCCACCTTGTATCTGTTTATTAGAACTTGCTTTCTCCATTTTTGCAATGCGCATGGTGCTTTTATTTTCTTTGTGGTTAAAAAGCCTAAAACAGCCGTATCACCCATGATGCACCAAATATCTATGCTTCATCCAGAAGTTCTATAGATCACTTGTAAAGATAATATATGAACACAGGTGTTAGATTATCAATTATTGCTATAAATCAACAATACATATCCGTGTCTCTCCACACACATGCAAGTCTGCACACAACTCATAGGGTATGAAATCATCGAATTGCTTCAAAGGAGCACAAAACTGAGGAAGCAAGAATCCATATTTATGTTTTCAAAACAATGCACATGCCCCCTTCATAACTTGGAACATCATATGATAATACTTCTTATTCTGTTGATTTTGTCTTCCTTGCATGGCAGATGATGAAAAAGGATGAGACAATCAATCAGCTCCGAGGGGATCTGCAAGAATGCAAAAAGGAAGTTGCTATAATGAGGGGTATATTACCAAAGGTATCCGAAGAGAGAGATATGATGTGGGAGGAGGTAAAGCGGTACACCGAGAACAACATGCTGCTGAATTCTGAGATCAATGCACTTAGAAAGAAAGTCGAGGCCCTCGACGAAGACATACTAATGAAAGAAGGCCAAATCTCCATTTTGAAAGATAGCCTTGGCAAACCTTTTGATCTGCTTGCTACTCCTGATGCTACGACAGAGTTCTCTTGGGTGAATGAACGATGATTGGTGGTGGTGCATATTTTGATTTTGATATAGATTCTTTTTTTCAAAGGATGTTTTTCAACTTGGGATTATTGAAAGCACAACTCAAGCATTGTGAAGGGGTCTTAGAGGTTTATCACCAACTTTTGCACAGTTACAGAATTTTGTGGTAGGCAGTTCTTTTGTGTGATTGCTGAGCAGCTATCTTTGTCAATAGACAGACATTCAAATAAAATTTTGAATTGTTTTCCTTTCAAGGGCCACTGGAATAACTGTTTTAAGATTTTTTAGTATTTCTGACTTGATATATATATGTAATGCGTATATAGATCACAGATGGAATGCAATTTATAATACAATGAGTTAGTTTTAGATAAATGTATACGCACATTACTATACCACTATTTGATAATAAAATCTTAATTTACGAGAAATCTTGCTCCTCTACTATTTCAATGTTTTGGAAATAAAACGTTCCAGTAGCCCCCATTCTTGATTCCAAAATCTTAGATTTCCTGTCCCTTCCTTCTTTGCTCTACATCTATACCTGTAGTTAAATAAAGGAATTTTTATGTTGAATAAAATTATAAATATATATCTAAACATTTATTAACATAATGACAATCAATTTGAATGTTTATTCTTGGAGAATTGTTTGTGCCTCATTTATGAATGGCAGATATGAATGTTTTTCCCTAGCCCCCTCCTTGTTTTTGAGACGTGAGCATTTGGAGGAGATGATGACATGAGCCCATTTACATATAAAATCTTATTTTCTTAGAGGAGTTTATTAGTAATTAATCGGAATGGGTAGAAATGAAAATCATATTGCTTTAAATTTTTTTTCTATATTCAATGTCTATTTTGTTTTATATTTTTCTTTTGATAATACATTCTTTCTAATACTTAAAATTAATATATACATGTGTTATTTACTCTATGAAATTAGGTTGGTTCCAACTTTTATATTCTCTATGAAATGGAAGTAGAATTAAATGAAAGAAGAAAGGTTAGAAAATGTCTTACTACTACTGCTACAGCTACTACTGCTACTAGTAGTTTGTCACCTGCGCAATGCGCAACGTGTGTACGTAGCTATTAATAATTAATTATTAAATAAATAAATTTATCAATTATTATAAAATTTGTGTGATATAGAGTATTCTACAAATGTTTCTCACTTAAACTAACCTTCCTAAAATAATACTTTCTAAAATTTGTAAATAAATGATTGTTTCTATTTTGGTAACAAAAATATTGCAATCCATTAATTCTAATTCTAATTCTAATTTACATTCTGGCGAGATGCCAAAATTTTGGGATAATAAATGGAGGTGATTAAATCCACTAATGTTTTTTTTAAGAGATTATATCCGCTGATGTTATGTTTTTTTAGGAATGATTCGAAAATTAATTGTCGCAATAGTGATTATTTTATTTGGAATGAAATCAGATGACTCTTTAAAGTATTTGTTAACAAGTAGGTTTAGAAGATTGCTTTAACAGTTATACTCCAGCTACCAATGATAGCTAAGTTTTAAACACAGAGGAAATTAAAGGTTGAAAACAAATGGATAGGATATTTATAGATGTTCGGATTTAAAATATTCTATGTCCTCTCTTCCTTCTCCATGAAGGGAATTCACTATAATTAATCGTACATGGTGAGTGAACATGGGTTACAATTAACTATCTTCTGCAACTGAGAACCTCCAATATTCTCGGTCACAGCTTTATCGGAATCCTTCCTAGGCTTCTGCATTGCGGGGTTGAAGGTTTCTGTTCCCTTTGTGAACTTTGATAAAGTTGAATGAGTGATGTTCTCATAAAGGAATCTGAGAACAGTCTCGGAATCCTCAGCTGTGGACAACTTTTGGATCTCCGGTGGATTTCGAGTTAGAAACCCGGAAAGCTTGAATGCTTTAGAGAGAGAGAGCTTGAATAGGTTGCAGATTGATATGCGCGAGTTCAATATTCGTAACATCTTCTTGTTTGTTGACACCTCTTTTTATAACCCTCATATTTGAATAGTATCCCTTAGAGACAACGGATAAATTCTTTCTTTTCGGCGTTAGGAATTATGGTCGTTGATGTACTTGTTGCATGCTTTATCAGTTCTTTATCCAGTGGTCATTGTCCGCTGGATAATAACCGGTTGACTGACTACCTTTTAAGGTAACTTTTGGTGAGTCAGGTCTGATATTCCTCTTTTGTCTTCTCAGTTGTACGAGGGACAACTTGGGCTTTAAGGTTAACTTGAACCGAGGTTCAGTTGCCTTTGACAATCAGCTTTAGGAGTCATTTATGTCTTTTCTCAGCTGCAGTTCTGAAAGAACTGACAGCTAGGTTTATCACAAGTGATTGAATAGTTGTGGTGTTTAATCTCACATTTGAAAGAGTCAATTGTGGTTTCTCACAGCTATATAAACACAGTTGTGGTGTTCAGTTGAACTTGATCTTAAACTTCAGGTCTTGAATTCTTTTAGCTTTAGCTCTCCGCGAATTTAAGCTGTTACAAATTCAATCCTATACAGATCACAATCTAAGATCAGTTCTAATGCTACATTAATGGTGTTTGACATCACTGAAAATGCAAATATTCATAACAATTTCCTCCTTTTTGATGATGTCAAAACCATGTGCGGCTGGAAGAAGTGAAGGGAGTTACAATTGACTTCCCCCTTAACATGTTCTTCCCTATCTAGTTGTTTTTCTTAACAATCGCGAAAAAAATATACAAGTGTTAAAGAACTTGTTTTAATTAAAAAATATTAGGATGTAAGAAAATTATTGTAACTAACAACTGATCGAACTTAACTTGTGCATACCCAGTTGTAGCTATATAAACATTTAAGTCTTTGAGACAACTAGATATTGTTATTCAAACTCTGATTTGGGACCAACAAGTGGTATCAGAGCATTTGGTCCAAAAGACGAACTATTTTGTGTCACTAAGGACTATATCCATTTCCTTAAGTGTCTGTTGCGAGCATGTTTTATTTAGATAAAGTTATAAAGATGGCTTCTACCGGACTGCCGGAGTTTTCATTCGAGAATTATACGAGCTGAAAGAGGCGAGTGAAAGCTCATCTCCTCAGCCAGCATGAAAATATGTGGCTAGTCATCGAAGAAGGGCCAATCCGAATAGAAAAGATCGACACAAATCATCAAAACAATGATTAGCTCGAATATACCGAAAAGCCACATGTAGAGTGGACGACGGAGGACAAGCGTCATCACCAACTAGAATATCTTGCTCAAGATATTCTATTCTCAACGCTTAATGAAGACCACATGAAAGATATAGCACACTGCGATTCTACTAAGGAGATATGGGATTTCCTTGAGGATTTATGAAAAGAATCTGAGCAGATCACAAAAACAAACTCCAGGTTTGCATAAAAAAATATGAATCATTTGCTATGCTAACTGGAGAATCAATTGTGCAGATAGAGGCCAGATTGACCTCCATAGTCAATAAGCTCTTAGCTCTGGGCAGAACCTACCCTGTAATTGAGATGACTCGTTCGCAAAGGTGACAACTCTCCAAGAAAGAGATCTATCAAAGATGCCCACCAAGGACATGTTCGCTTCCTTCCGAGCACATGAGTTCGACCTTGCTCGAATGAACGAACATGAAGCTAAAAAAAGACCACCCAGCAATCTTCAAAGCTGGAGGATGCGACCTTGTTCATTGCAAAGAAATCTTTCTCACTTCGTAAGCCGCCACGATAGTTCACATCACCAACCCTAGCTGATAAACCCTCGAAGTCAGCTGAGAAGTCTCCAGCTAGTTCAGTTCATGAGCTTGAGGAACAAATGAGGATCCTTACCAAGAAGCTGGAGAAGGCTAAGAGTAGAGCCCAGACAGCTCCTCAAGAGGAGAAGAAATACGAGAAATCTCAGTTCTCGAGAAGGAAGCAACGCACTTGTTTTGAATGTAACTCTCCTAATCATTTGAAATTCCATTGTCTACAGATAGGAGAAGAAGAGAGAGCGAAGCTGAAGAAAAACTTCCAAAGGAAAGTATCGAAGGCATATGCCGAAGCTATGCTCACCGGGACCGAGATGCTTAGTATCCAATATGATGATGAAGTCTTGGAGTTTGATTCAGCTGCCAACTCGAACGATGATGAGCAGCTGGTAGCATTTGTTGAGGTAAAATTCTGATCAAGCCAGATGGAAGTTTTCAACTAAATTTAGATGAACGGTTCAATAGAAAGGATGGTAAAGAAATTGCGAGTATCTGATATTATTCAGCTCATTTGCGGGTGTTTTTGTACAATGATTGAGTGTGTATTACTTCCGACAAAGATACACACATTTATACACTTTTCCCTATAGCTACCCTGGACAAAATCATTGATTATAGGGAAATAAGTGCTAAATAACCGCCAATCAATAGCTAATAACACATCTAATCATTGAATTCAATAAATGAGTTAACTGTTATTTATTCTTTGACCAGATCTGCACTTTAATGCTTCTGGTAACGCCAGCCAGCTGAGAACGTCAAGCTACGTTCCCTACTAGGCCTCCTTGCTAACTTTGTCAATGCCAAGTAGGCTTCCGATCCACCTTCTCCTTACGAGATACGCTTCTTGATTCTTACTTAGCTAGGCCCCAAGGTCGCATCTAAGCTTCCAAATCCAGCTAAGCCCGCGAGCTCCTGAAAAAGACTTGTGCTCCTGCTGAATTAGACACCACGTCGATCTGGCCACCACGTGAAGCTTAGCTGGTATCATGGAGATTTTCACCCCCAACATTAGCCCCTTTATCTCCAACACATTCTACCAAGGAGCAGGTGATGGAGATAAATTCGTGGTCGGAGCAAGCTCGCAGAGAGCCGAGCCCGCGGGGAGCTAGGCAACCATACCCACTAAGAGTAAGTTGGAAGGCACTCACAAAGAACTGAACTCATGGAAAGCTTGTTAGCTTTGCAAGGGAGTCGTCCCAAGTTCCTAGGTTAAACACGAGATCTGGACTGAGAACACTTGATCATTTGCGTGAGTGATTTGATAGAGATAATTGTTGAATGTTTATTTATAGGAAATAATTTAAATAAGAAAGTCGAAGGGCCATGAAGGGAGTTACCGCCCTTTTAGGTTTCTTTATCTCAGAAATCGAGGAGACGCATCCCATCAGGGCATGCCGTCTTTTCACCAACGTTAGTTATTCCCTACTTACCCCCAACATTTCACTCTTTCTCCAACATCTCCCAAAGTGAAAATCCTCTCTCGAGGTTAGTTTCTTCATCTCTCTCTTCCACAATGTTTAAAGACTTCGGTGATTCCTAGAACCTACCCATTGATAGGATTCGTCGATTTTTGTCGGATTCGTCGGTTTTTGTCCCAATAAATACTCCCAATAAATCGGATTCGTCGGTTTTCGTCCCACCAAAGATTGCCCCTTCCTTTGTTTTAGTCGTGGCGTCCTTTTTAACGTTGGAATCCATGAGCTCTGCCCTTTCCAAAACCATAAATTCTCTGGTAAAAAGTAGGGTTCCGGGGAGTAATGAGCGTTGCAAAACTCCACCCGAGGGTTTTTCTTGTATATTTCTCCCTGCCCTAGATTCCGGAGTTGGTTTCCCTATTCATCCATTTTTTGTTTCTATCCTCAAGGAATATAGGATATCACCCTGCCAATTATTGTCGTTTAGTTGGTGCCACCTCGTTGGCACTCTGGTTAGATTTTTAGATGCCGGACTCGGGTCCTTTCGACTCGCACCACTTGTATAGATTGAAGAAATACTTTGGGGACTGTTACTATTACATAACAAAACAGGTCAGCGATGAGCCATCGTTAGTAGAGAAGACACCCAAGAAATTTCCTGGGTGGAAAAAATCGTTATTTATTTTTTAAGCACAGAGACGGTAGTGTGGGATTTCTGGCTCACGTGTCAGAGCCGAGAAGTTAGTTCAAATTAAAGTTTTTAATTTATGATTGTGTGTAGACTGTTAGGAGACTCAGTCAAGCTTTATAGTTTTAGTACTTGCAGAATTTGAGAAGACGATCCTTACCGGAGAAAAGAAAACAAGAGTAGCAAAGGCCTTTGCTCCAAAGGATAGGAGTTTCAAGGTGATCCGAAATGGGAGGTTCGTGTCCAGATACTTTATTCGAAACAAGTCAGGTTCTGTAACTGCGCTTAATGAACCTCCAAGAATGAAGATTGACATCAACCTCAGGGACTTGTCCGCACGTTCCAAGAAGAGAAAAGGTGTCGCTCCTTCAGTTAGCCAGCAAGTCAAGGTACCGAGAACAAGATCCACGACCAGCACCGCGCCGCCCACTCCAGCCAGCTACACAACTCAGTCTGAGCAGGTCCTTCCATCCACCGAGGTACCGAACTCCAACAAGCTCCCAGGGAAAGGGAGTTCTAGGCCTCCGAAACCTTCTAAGAGAAAGGAGGTGATGACTGAGGAATTCCAAGGGGGAACAGCCTCGACCCCCACTCAGTTCAATCCCAGAGTCCGACCCTTTTAGTACTTTCATCTTGTTCCAACACAAGCTCCTCTCCAACCCTCTTGATGGACATCCCAACCCCTTCAGGACCTCATGCGCCGCCAGGCCGAGGTAAGAATATCTCTCTCCACTTCAACTTACATTCCTGCATCTAATGGTGACACCTTGTTAGAGCTAAGAAAGGACCAATTCTTCCATTACCTTAATACAGGCAAGATCTAAGAGGAGAACAAAGATCTGGTCGCCGCGCTCGAGGCTGCAAGGCACGACAAGGTGGTCGCTGAGCTACGCACACAGGAGGCAGATAAATGCCAAATGACCTTGGAAAAGGATGTCGAGGACTTGCAGAGGGCTAAGACAGAGATTGAACATCAGTACAAGAAGGCTGTGTTGGACCATACCGACGATGCACTGGCAGCGAGTGAACGACTGAGGAAGGTGAAAGAGCGTATGGAGCTACGCATCGCGGAACTCAGGCAGGCATAGGATTGGACCGTCACGCCATGCTTCAACTCTTGTCATTTAATTCGGCGGTTAATGACCTGAACGAAGCAATATGCGAGGGGTTCAAGCAGGAAGTGTTGCAGATGTACCCAAATTTGGACTTGAGTTTCCTTGATCCACCGGAGACAGCCAAAGATACCGAGAACTTTCCTGACCAAGTTGCTGAGAATGTTCCTGACAGAGCATGCTCACCCTCCATCACCATCGCCGTAGCTGAAGTAGTGCCCCAGGAAATGGAGAAACCTGCTACCCCACCCTGTGAGATCTAAAACAATTTAAGTTCCTGTTTCAAACAATATTTACTCTATTTTTGTTGGTATGTTTTTTATGCGCATGGACATTTTTTAAGCTTTAATATAATGATCTTATGCCTGCTATTCGCCTGCTAAATCTTATCCGATTGAATTGCTGCTTTACTTGCTCTGGATATTTTTTTCTGCGTAGATAGAGACAAGTGACGGCGGATGATGCCTTTCGGCATTGCCCCTCCGATGCTTAAGTCAGTAGGTGTTTGAGAAGTGTAGAAATTTGAACGAGGGAAGTGTAGGAATGCAAAAACTGAATCTCAATTCGTTTCGCCTGGATCGGATTTTGGATACCATAACTTATCATACATCAGTTATTTGCCTAACATGCTTCTAGAAATTGTAAATGTATAACACAAGAGTTGCAGAATTCTTACCTATGAATTTGGCACAAATTTTGTCTACATATGTAGAGGTTGACTCCAGAATTGGATTCTGAGTTGTATCCCCTGCCTGATCTTGCATAGTCTGGTGATGACAGATCGCGAAATCTCCAAGTACGGAATCCCAAGAAAAACGATGCCCC
>AYJT01026372.1:0-10736 GCA_001278415.1 Ocimum tenuiflorum | reverse complement strand
ACGTTGGACCCCTCCGATCTCCTCGCCCTCCGCCGTTCTCTGCGGTGGTTTTCTTTTTTGTTTTTGCTTCTCTCACAATTATCTCTTGCGTCTCCAGACCTTGGGTAAGGAAGGAGTACCTACGTTGGGCTCCTCTCTGGTATATGAACTAAACCTCTCTGTTTTTTTTTCTTCGTAGATCGGCTGTCTGGTCATCGAGCATAGATAGAAAAGGTGTGAGGTGCCTCTAGGATTGGTTCTGTTAGATCTAGGGCTTCGTGATCATGTTGTAAGTGCTTCTGCTATGTTAAAATTGTGTGTATCTAAGTGATTCGCATATTTCTTTTAGTTCTCAGTTGTCTGTGTGATCTGGCTTTTCGGTTCTTAGTGGCTGTGTTCTGGATATATTTTTTTCTTTTGGGGTTTTCAGCTCGTTTGATTCAGTGTGCATACACTTGCATTGTTTTCCCTAAGTGTCCAAAACGGTGTGTTGACCCCCCGCGTCCCCGTACAAACGGGTGATTGTCAACTGGGAAATCTACACCACACTAGAAAGTTGGACTTTACTTTAATTCCCATTTTTTTTATGAATTTTGTTCTCTCTGCCTGACTTTGTTATTTTTTTTTTGAAATCTGTGTGATATACTGTTAAAATAAAATGGCCTCGTCGTCTGGTGTAAATGCCTATGGCATGTTTCTTTTTAATGGAAAATCAGATTACACTATGTGGAAACAAGAACTTGAATGTATTCTTGCACAACAAAATATCCTTAACGCTGTAGATCAATCTTATGATGCAACTGACTCTCAAGAAAAAAGATCAGAAATGAATAATGGTGCTCTTACTACTACTGTTTTAAACCTTTCTGACAGTGTGTTTAGAAAAGTTGGTGAACACCAATCAGCTAAATCCCTGTGGGAAAGACTTGATGAGTTATATTTGGAAAAATCTATGCCTGGTAGAATGATGCTAATGGAAAAGTTTTTTAGATTCAAATTGGACATGTCTAGGGATATAGAAGAGAACATGGATGTCTTTACTAAACTGACTTAAGATCTGAAATAAACTGACATGAAAAATATTGATGAATATGCTCCTTATGCACTTCTAAATGCCATTCCTAAGTCATTCTCTGATGTGAAGTCTGCCTTGAAATATGCTAGGGACAATATCACATTAGATAATGTTGTAAATAGTCTAAAAAGCAAAGAAATTGATGTAAAATATACAGGAGATAGGCATAGACCAAATAATGAAGTTATGCATGTAAGGGGCAGATCTAGGACCAGACCAATGAAACAGTCCAGAAGTTTCAATGATTTTAATAAAAACAATAACAATGATATGTGGGGGAAAAAGAAACATCAAGATGGAGGAAGGTCAAAGTCTAGGACTAGAGGTAGAAAATGTTATAATTGTGGTGAAACGGGTCAATACATTAAACAATGCTCTAGACCAAAGAAAGAAAGGAATAATGAACATGTCAATATAGCTGGTCATGATAACTTGGCTGACATATATATGGTTTCTAATGTGTGCTCTAATTCCTATACATCTGTGAACTCTGTGTCTGAACCTCTAAGTGAAAATGTTTGGATTGTTGATTCTGGGTGTACTTTTCACATCTCTCCAAATAAAAACTTGTTTTCAACATTTAGAGATTTGGACAATGGGCATGTTTCACTCGCTGATAAGAAAACTTGCAAAGTGATAGGGATAGGTTATATTAAGATGAAAACTGAATCTGGTTATGTGTTTACTTTGAGAGATGTTAGATACGTGCCTGAATTGTGCTATAATTTGTTGTCATGTTCTGCATTAGAGGAAGAGGGATTAGAAGGCAGATGGGGGAAAGGTGTTATGAAAATTTTTAAGGGGTCTTTAGTAGTCCTCAAAGCTGAAAAAACTAACAAACTTTATCTCTGTCATGCTGATCATATCCCAAACACTAATTCTGTCAATGCTGTCAATAATGATAAAACTGTGTTATGGCACAATAGGCTAGGACATATGAGCTCGAAGGGGTTGGAATTTCTAAAACATGAGGGTCTTTTTGGTAAAGATATTGTCTCTGAACTTCCATTTTGTGATTCATGTGTGCTTGGTAAACAACATAGAGTCAATTTTCCTTCATCTTCAACTCCAAATGAGCCTAAAAGTTCTGCTGTTATTGAATATTTGCATGCTGATGTGTGGGGGCTTGCTCCTGTTCCTACACAAGGGGGGAGTAGGTACTTCTTGTCTGTTGTAGATGATTTCTCTAGAAAAGTTTGGGTCTTTTTATTAAAGAATAAATCAGATGCGTTTGATAAGTTTAAACATTGGAAAACTTTAATAGAAAATCAAACTAATAAGAAAATCAAAGTCTTAAGAACAGACAATGGATCAGAGTTCTGTAATACTTTGTTTGATGATCTATGTGAAAAATCAGGTATTAAAAGACATAAGTCAGTCCCATACACACCCCAACAAAATGGGGTAGCAGAAAGAATGAATAGAACTTTAATAGATAAGGTTAGGAGTATAATGGCACCAACAAGCCTAGAAAAATCTTTTTGGGGGGAAGCATTGCATACCGCTGCATATCTAGTTAATAGGTCACCTTCAGTCCCTTTAAAAGGTAAATGTCCAGAAGCTATGTTCACTAATAACAAACTTAACTTGTCCAATCTAAGAGTTTTTGGTTGTGCTGCTTATGTACACTAAAAACTGGATAAACTGGAACCTAGAGCAAAGAAGTGTGTCTTCCTAGGATATCCAGAGGGGGTTAAAAGTTACAGATTATAGAACTACACTGATGCTGATTTTAAGGTGATAATCAGTAGAGATATTACTTTCAATGAATCTTATTTTTCGTGCTATGTGTCTAATAAGCCTGAAATTAATGTTCCTAATTCAGCTGTAAATGATAATTTTCAGTTTGAGGTGGAGCATTCTAATGATAATACATCTAATAATTCACATGTTTATAATGAAAATCAGGGGGAAGAAAATAATGACAATGATTTCCCTAATGAACAAGCTGAAAATTTAGATGATTATCAGTTAGCAAGAGATAGGGCGAGACGACCTGCTGTTTCTAATTCCAAGTATGATGATTTGGAACTTGCCATGTTTGTCTTTAATGTGTTTAAATCTACTGAGGGAAATGAACCTTCGACTTATCAAGAAGCCACTAAAAGTGTTCATTTTAATAAGTGGTATGAAGCCATGCTGAGTGAAATCAGATCTTTATATGCAAATTGTATTTGAATATTGGTTAAAAGAACCCCTGATATGTCTGTTATTGAGTGTAAATGGATATATAAACTGAAAAATGATGGTCAATCACTTAGGTATAAGGCAAGGCTAGTTGCTAAAGACTTTACACAAAAGGAAGACATAGATTATAATGAAATTTTTTCCCCGGTTGTTAAATATGTCACTATTAGAATTATGCTTGCATTAGTGGCACAATTTGACTGAGAAATGATACAGATGGATGTTACCACTGCTTTCTTGTATGGTGAAATTGATAAAGTAATTTACATGAAACAACCTGAGGGTTTTGTTGATTCTAAATTCCCCGATCATGTATATTTGCTTAAGAAATCTTTGTATGGACTAAAACAATCCCTTAGGCAGTGGAATATCAAATTTGATCGTGATGAAATCTATGCATTTCAATAGAAGTACTTAGATCATTGTCTTTATTATAAACAGTCTAATGTCGTTCTTGTGTTCCTGCTTCTATATGTAGATGATATGCTAATAATTAGTCCCTTTATGAAAAATGTAAAGTATGTGCAAGATAGTTTGAGTAAAAATTTTGAAATGAAAGATCCAGGTGATGCAAGAAGGATTTTAGGGATGGACATAATTAGGAATAGAAAGAAATCATGTTTGCTGCTGAGTCAAAGTGTGTATATTGAAAAAATTTTGAAAAAATTTCTTATGCATGACTCAAAACCTGTAAATATACCTCTTGCTCCTCATTTTGTGTTAAGTAGGACCAGGCACCTAAAACTAATGCAGAGATTGCTGAAATGCAGAAAATTCCCTATGCAAATGCAATAGGGTCAGTTATGTACTTAATGGTTAGCTCTAGGCCTGATATAGCTTATAGTGTGAGTTGTTTGAGCAGGTATATGTCCAATCCTGGAAAGGCGCACTGGGAAGCCTTGAAGTGGTTACTCAGATATTTGAAATCCTCTTCTCAAACTTCTTTACTATTTTCTAAGAGTTCTAATGATGTGATATTAGCTGGATATGTAGATTCAAATTATGCAAATGATGGGGATAATAGGAAGTCTACAACATCTTATGTGTTTACGTTGTGTGGCTGGTGCATTAGCTGGAAGTCTCAATTACAATCTATTGTTGCTCTGTCCACGACTGAATCTGAATACATTGCCTTAACTGAAGCTTTTAAGGAAGCAATTTGGCTTAAAGGTGTGCTATCTGAAATAGGATATTTAGATAATAAAAAGGTTGTCATTTATTCAAATTCTCAATCTGCTATACAGTTGTGCAAGAATCCTGTATTCCATGATAGGACAAAGCATACAGATGTGAGATATCATTATATTCGTGATGTAATTGAAAAAGGGTTAATTTATCTGGAAAAGATATCTACTGAGTATAACCCAGCTGATATGGGAACAAAGTGTTTGCCTTTAGAAAAATTTAGAAAGTGTAAAAAATTGTTAAAATTTGATTTTGGGTAATTGATTGACTCATGTTTTGTATTTTTCTGTACAACATGTTCTCTTTGTGTTGGCTATATGTTGTACATTACTTGTATTTCTTGTGTAGAAATCATTACTAACTGTGTGTTGGCTAGGTACCCTTTGTGTGTATTTTTTCACTTGCTCTAACACTGAGGTAAGTCTTCAGAGGTGAACGGGGTAAGTAAATCGGCAGTGAAGAAATAGTCCCAAGAAAATTCATTTTGCACGAGTTACATCGACACAATGTGCCTAAGGTGGAGAATGTGGAAATAATAGGCCCATTGTTTCGACTAAATAAATCTCGGCCCAAGAGTACATGCTTGGCCCCATTCTCGAATATTACTCCTTGGCCTAATTGAGTGTTGCCCTAGTTCTAGAAGGTTGATGGTTGAACTTCTGGGGGATATTATTCGAGGTATGCTTCATTCCTCTTAGAACTTTCTGGACCTATTCTCTGTGAATCCCTCTCTCTACTTCGTCTTCTTTGTTTTTCTTTCTTCTGTGAGAGAATCTCACTCTCATATGGTGTGAGATCATCTTGAGTGAGTTGAGGGAGAGTGGTGGTGAGGAAGTACAGCGAGAGGTGCCGCTCGTGAGTCTCTAGTAGCCGAGATTTGGGGGTTCTGGTGGTGCTGGTTAACTGCTTCGCCGCAGTGGTCTGTGTTCGGTGTAACCGTGACAGTGCACGGTCTTTCGTGACTGAGAAAACCATAAATCTGAGCCGACGGGGAGGAATAAAGCGGCAGACGGAGTGGCTGCTCTGATCGTCGGGATCTTGCCGGCGACGTTCTAGGTGAACGATAATTAGGAGCGCGACAAGGAGACGGAGGTCCTTGAATCCAAACAGTATTAATTAACGAACACCCTTATTTGGATAAAATATACTTTTTTAGGTGTTTTTTTTAAAATTTTTATATTATTGATTACACATTTAATTAATTAATTTAAATATTTATTTCTGATTCTAATTAATTATAAATAGATAATATATAATAATTAAATATATTCATTAAACTGATAATTGGAGATTTTCTATAAATTAGTACAACATATTAGTTTATTTATTTATTTAATGCACTTTTTATTTGTTTTTAAATGTATGAAATTTAAGTAATTGATATTATTTAATTAACTTATTTAATGTACTTTTTAAAGTAATTGATTTTATTTAATATGAGAATATATTTATCAATTTCATTAAAAAATTTAATATAAGAATATATTTTTAACATCAATAGTTCGAATAGCTATATTCCAAAACATTGAATTTTTTAATGAATTTAAGGGTTCGAATTTAGAGTTGCCAAATCTTTCAATTTTTTTAAAACTCTTTGACGATAAACAAAGGGTTCGAATACCCGCATTGCAAATCGACTATTTGCGTTCACACTTCACATTTTTCGGATTTTTGCTTCCACAAATCCATTTTCAGGGTCAGAAATTTCTTTGATGCTTGAAAGTGCCTTATTTGGTTTGAAATTGGCATTTCCGTACGTTTGTTAAGCACGAAAATGGAATCGTGGTCTAGTTAAATTTCATTAGTGGAATCTATATTTATTATAATATGTGAAATTCCAAGGAAGAAGACAACAGTTAAAATATAAATTCAACAATTGTTGGAGATTCTTCTTATTTAATGAATGCCTCTAAATATTCAAGAGATGAGGAAAAAAACGCTAAGAGAGACTGGCTTATTGGGACAAGAATGCCAAATTGCTAGATCACTAACAGTCTAACACATTCATATCATATAAAAAAAAGAAGTTAATGAAAAAACACAAATCACATTATAAAAAAGAGCTTTTATTACTGTCATGAAATGTAATTAAAATAAGAAAGTGTAGAATTTAATCAGCCATGAATTCTACACTTGTTCAAATCAGAATGAATAATGTAGTAGTTGGGGGCAACACAAAGTTGCTGCTGCTTAAACTGCTTATTTCCCCCCTCTTGATATAAATCAAATTCTAACTCAACAACCCACCCCCACCCAAATGAGTATCAACATGGTTAATACAGCAAATCACATGTTGTTAGTAAACTGTACATGCTTCTCTGCGTTATTGTGGTGGTGGTGGTGATGATAATGTTTGTACAATAAAATGTGCAGGTTCACATCTCGCCGCATATCCATACTTTGATGTGTTGTACTTTCTGTGAACCCCCGTCAGTTTCCCCGTCCCTGCCCGCTCATGAAATCCCACCACCAGCCTCGAACATTCCCTGAAATAGGAGATAAGCAAATAATTAGTTCTACAAATATTTGAAGACAATGTATTATAGAATAGTATGAACTCACAATAGTTGATCTTCTGAGTAACCTGTGTGCCACTCGCACGTCTTGCTCCATTGCCCGCCTCCATATAGAGTGCATTGAGCAGTGTATATAGCGGTGGCTGCCACAAACGAAGGTGGATACTTGAGCATTCCGTATTCCACTTGGCAAAGCTCCATCAAGAAGAAAGAGAGCAGCTCCAACTGTTACAATGGATGATCAAGCTTTTTCTTAGCCCATTCCGAGACTGTTTTCATAATAAACATGGAGAGATTGTTAAGTTTCTACCTTCTTGTCGGATTGAGCAGCCTTCAGGAATCTCCTCATGAATACATAAGGAGTTGGGACAGACATGTTGAACTGCAATGTGTTCAGCATCAACCTCTCCTGAAATTTAATGTTAATTAATAACTGCGCAAAACTCAATAAGTTAATGACTTTATTGTGATTGCAAATGATGTAGATGTGTACCATTTCAAGTACTTCTTTCCTGGTATAAGCTTTATCCGAAATGAAAACCAAATCGTCAACCACAGGAACAGACACTTCCTCGTATTTGCAAGCGAGAAGCAGGGCGACCAAGCCGACAAGCTGCAGCTTCTTTCTCACCACAGATTGCTTTTCCAAGAACCGATCAATTAGGTTGACTGTTAGATATAGTGTCTCATCTTGAAGCTCAAATTTGTGGTGCACCTGTTGAATATAGTCAAAAGAAGATAAAAATGGTAAGTTTCTCAAATTAAGGAACTATACATATTTGTTTTGACCATAATAATAATTTAAACGCACCTCTATCAGCCAGTCAATGAGAATGGCTCTCATTCTTTCATTTATGTCAAATTGCTGTACCATATAGTCTGGTGAAACACAGCTCGAATTCTGCAATAAGAAACGGAACTCAAATTAATAAACTGGGATGAATTTGAAGCTCATCATGTGTAATACCTCTAGCTTCCAATCTTTTAGCATTTAAAAATAATAAGCGACAGCTCAACACCCACAAATTGTTGCATTTAATAAATATGAAGATGCTTGATTAGGTTCTTTCCTAAAGTGGCTATAACTGTAATCAGCAGCCTTAACTTTATGAAACGAGTTCAAATTCAAATTTGACATTGAGTTCATTTGTCTCTATCTGAAATTCAGAATGCACATCAAGATTGCGACACAACATAAACGATGACCATTCAAGACAAACCACATTCATCACATAACAAGCCCAAAATTTTCAGGTTTCATTTTTTCACCTCCATTTTCTTGTAGTAAGCGTATAGATCTTCCACGTAGTCAACAACAGCAAGTGGATCCTTTGCATCGCCGCCGTCGATATCCAAAACAGTCTCTTCAAATATGTCTTCCATCTCAACCTCCTTCTATATTGAGAATTATTGAAAGTCACTCTATATGGATATAAAAATAAAAGATCTTACTCATCACACAAGAGGAAGAGGTAAAAAGGGTGCTACCATTTGATTTTTTTCCTCAGATTTTTCCAAAGACATGGGCACAGGCTGGTCTTTAGCTGCCCCACTTTCCTCAGCATCTGTTAAGGAGATATCCTCCCAGACCGTGAACTCATTGGCTGATGATGTCTTAGGTTTCTTAGATTCCTAGATTCATTTCATTGTTCAAAACAAATTCAAAATATCAGTTATCTAATCTTGAATCAACATTCTTAGTCATAGAGATGCTTTAGTACAAATTTGAATAAGAAATCTTTCTATAATCTACTAAGGATCCAAACAAGAAATAGAAATAGAGATCTATTATATTAGCCCATTACCTCTGGGCATGGATGCTGTGAGACTGCCATTTGTGCTGCATATTTCCTTTAAAATATCAAGAAAATCCGGATCAAGAAACTGAGATTGCCATGGATTGATTCATAATTTGAAATTTTAGAAGCAAAGTGTTACCTTGTGACCGGCCTATTTCCTGGCACTTGAACATTCTTATTCAAAATCCCATTAGACCTGAGAATCAAACTGTGTCATACAGAGAGAGAGAGAGAGAGAGAGAGAGAGAGAGAGAGATTAGAAGATGGAGCTAAGATTAGTACTCTGCATATCCTCTCTTGTTGACGACACAATGATAATTCTGATTAATCACGCTGAGAGCTCTTCCATGAGTTCTGATCTCAGCTCCAAACTTCCTCCCACCAATTTCGCCCCCACCTTCCATTTTGCAAAACCAAAGAAAACCAAATCAATTTACAAAAAAGGTGGAATCTTGAAGCTGACCCAAATCGCAAATCCCATCTCGAACCCAAAACCAAAGCCACATCGTGTCAAGCCGTTTACCTTGCAGAATCGTGGGTCTTGTCTGAACAGAATTGTTCTCATTAGACATAACCATTTTTTCCCTTTCTTAATTCAGACAAGAAAACGAAAAGCCCGGAACTAAATCCTCCTCTCCAGCTGCTACAGCAGCGAAGGCATGCAGGAGAAAAGGGAGAAGGGAGAGCTCAACAATGGCGGAATGAGGGGAGAAGTGAAGGGTATTTGTGCAGGAAGAGCGAGGTGATTTTATTTCTATTTCTGTGTTTTCGTTTTTTCAAATCTAACGGCTAGTGAAGAGTGGCCGTCGGATCGTTGCAAAGAAGGTTGTTTAGAGAGGGCACAACGGTCACCATGTGGGCACGTGCCACGTGGCAAAGTAGACGTTACTTTCAAATTGTTTTTAAACACTCAATGGTTGTTGTCTGTGTTTTTTATTTGATTAATAATTGAGGGTTTTTGAGCTTGCACTTTTAGGTGGACATAATAATAAGGCCATGAGTGAGAACGAGGCGCTCTTCCCCATTTTTGACTTCTTGACTAGACAGTTCGGATATTCGATTTTGTCTTTTAATTTCATTTCCACCCCAACGATATTTTTCTATTTTATTTCAAACTATTTTACATTCTCCCTCTTTTGCAGTATCAACATATCATAATTGTTTTCTTAAACAAATCAGTCTATCATAATTAATATCCCACTTTATATACTACTAAAATTACGTCGATCTTATACATCCACAGTCTTGTAGATCTATTTCCATAACTAGAATTATTTACAGTGATAAAATATAAGGAATGGAAGAAAGTGGTAAGATAAACATTAAGCAGGTTAACCTATTTAGCTTCTACCAATTTAAGATCATTCAATAAAATATCAGGAGGTCTATCGTTACATTATTTAAATTAGTTAGTCAGGTTTAGGTCTGGATTTAGGGTAAATATGTGTTTGGGAGGTGGATACGGGTTTGGGTTGGTGGAAATGAACTATTTAGATCCACTTAAATTGTTTAGTCGGTCTAACACAAGTTTTTGCCATAGAATATTATTGGGGAATTATCAATTTAGGACCCGAAAGATGGTTTATTTGTCGATCCAGTACTTAAAAGATTGATTGTCAATCCAGGGCTTGAAAGATCGCTAAGATTCTCGATTTATGACCCAAAAGTTCGCCAGATTCTCGATTCAGGACCTCCATACTTAACGGTGTTAATAAGTCATCCAACGAAATATGATGTGACCATTATATACCATGGAGAAACGATTGCAATTGAATTGAAAAGACAAAAAGTCAAAAACTTGTGAAATACACTACGTACCGTAAAGAAGAAGAAGAGACAACCACTGCAACTTGATGACTTTGTGACAGAAATATGGTTGTAATTTTATAATTTTGATGTTGAATTTTTAAGTAATTTAATTGTGAAGAAGATGTGGATATGTAACGGCCATATCATCTTTCGTTGGATGACTTACCAACACCGTTAAGTATGAAA
>AYJT01026323.1:0-25476 GCA_001278415.1 Ocimum tenuiflorum | reverse complement strand
TCGCTCGCCATTTTCAACTGAAAATCAATTTCTCACATAACCAAGATTGGATATTTCTTCATAGTCTTGGATCCACCTCAAAACTCGCTCTCTCTCTCTCTGTCTTGAATGTGATATTTTGGTGGAGTTTCACCAATTCTATGCGATATCCAAGAGAAAAATCAACAGCCCAGGTTGCAAGATTGAGTTTTTTTTTTCCCTCTTTTCCATCTTAGGCCGCGAATTGCTGGTGTGAAGGGATATCCTTCTTTCTGGTTCAAAAATGGTGATGGAAGTGGTGCATGAAGATATGGGGGAAGGCAACATGCAATGCACAAACCATCCATACAAAAACAGCAACCCAGGTGGGATCTGCGCCTTCTGCCTTCAAGAAAAGCTCGGCAAACTCGTTTCCTCTTCATTCCCTGTCGCCATTTTCCCTTCCTCCTCATCTTCATCCTCATCCAGATCTGATTTCGGCGGCAGCAACACCACCGCCTCAGCCGCCGGCGACGCCGGCTGCGCGGTCGCCGCCGCCGCCCTCCAAGCCCGCCGCAACAATCACAATGTCAGCAAATCTAGATTGCCCTTTATTCTGACTCAAAAGAAGAAGAAGAAAGATGGGGTGGTGATGGCGAGTTCAGATTCTAGCAGCATTGTTTTCAAGAGAAGCAAATCCACTGCAACTCCGAGGAGAGGTATGCGTTTCTTGGATGAAAATTTCCCTAAAGAGTATAGCCCTCATAGGAGACGATTTTGGTCATTTCTTTACATGTCAAAGCATTCCACTCCCACTGCTAAAAACAGTGACAAGAATTTGAAAGATTTGAACTTTACACCAGCAGCCACTGCTACTAGCACTGTTGTTAGTTCATCATCTGTTAATGGCGGTGGGATTAGATCAAGGGAGAAGAAAAGGGAGGATTTTTTGGTGGTGGAGGAGAATGGGAGCCCTGATCCCACTACATATGACAGAAAAGTGTCAAGATCCAGATCTGTTGGTTGTGGAAGTAGGAGTTTTTCTGGTGATTTCTTTGAGAGGATTTCAACAGGCTTTGGTGATTGTACTCTCCGCAGAGTTGAGTCTCAGAGAGAAGGCAAGCCTAAGGTACAAGGGGCGCACAGGAACAGTGAGATCAGCGGCCAAGATTGCATCAAAGAAAGAGTTAGATGTGGTGGGATTTTTGGTGGATTCATGATCACTTCATCCTCATCTTCCTCATTGTCATCTTCGTATTGGGGCGACGAGAGCAATGGGAATTCAAAGTCCTTCTCTTCGGCTAATTCATCGGCAAGGCAGCTCTCTCATGGGAGAAGCAAGAGTTGGGGTTGGGCTCTTGCAAGCCCCATGAGAGCTTTTAGTAAGCCTTCTTCTCTGAAGAGGGACGGTAGTGTTTCGAATAAGAATGTCACTCCTAATTTGGCTGCAATTCCCTCTTTACTGGCTGTGAGTGGCTGAGAGAGGGAAAGAATTGAGTTATTAATTAGCTGATATGTTAGTATACATGTTCACATTCTTGGTTGTTGTTTCATGTTCTTGTTGCTCTGTTCCTGCAGTTTATTGACAAGTTGGTGATGTTAAATCTTAGTTTATTTTGTTGTAGTTCTGAATCTGGAGTGTGTGAGCTTTTCCTTGTATATCTATATGGGATTTGATGTAAGATTGGGAAATAAATGGAACCATTTGGATTATTTTCTTGATTTTTGCTTGCATACTGCATTTTTTGGATTAAAATTTGGAGTAAAGATTGTTGATATGATTGGTGCCTTTATGCATGGTTGTTAAGCAACTTTTTACATGCAAAAAGATTGGAGATGGGTGTGGGATTTAGATCTAGTTGTTCTTGTCTCAATCAAGGAGGCCTTCCAAAAAAATAAAATAAAATAAAATAGAAAAAAGGTTGAATCACATGTCACTAGCTGAGCATGTGCAAGGCCCCATTGCCCTTTGTCTTAGTCATTCTTCAAAACAAACACAAAAGAGAGAATCATACTTTAGTTTAGTCAAAGTGTTGCACATGTTTGATTAGATAAAGACATATTTGAAATGTCTTAATCTACACTCAGCTTGATTTACAGCTTATCTATCTCCCCCTAACCTTAGTTGGGATTGACAACGCCAAATTTTTCTAAATTTCTAATCGCGTCGGATATCTTTTAACTTAGTCGAGAAAATGTTCGTGCTACTGATATATGTCCTACTAACAAGCTTAGTTGTTCCGACCACACACGTTTCTTCTTTTGCCCACACACAAACTCTGCAAGAATGAAGTTGGTGTTCATTTTGTTATATAACGCAAGCTATTTAAGGCCGAAAATTCTGGTATTTTTTCAACAATAATTGCCAAACAATTATGTAATGTAATTAAGAGATTTGTAGACTAAACGAGACACTTGTTTTGGTGTCATCTTATTTCTTGTCCTTGCCCAACGAGAGAGCTGGAGGTGACCACTGATCATTAAAATTAATTATATACTTTGGGTACGGATCATCCCCGACCCGGATTTGAGCCCATTCCTCCATGATGGATCTCATGGCCCATGATAGAGTGTGACCAATGCAGATGTTACACGTGGCAAAGAAGGATTTATATTCCATTTCCAATCAGGACAACTCAGGTTGACAATGTGATGATTAGCACAGGGCATTGTGGCAAACTAGTGAGAGGCATCCCACGATTTGTGCTACTAATAAATCTTGACTTTATATTCATGAAATTTCATTTCAAAATATGTGACAAATTTTGTATATTCGAAGTATTTCGGACACTAAATCCACACCGTATGTCCCTCAATTTAATATTGCTGTTTTCTTTCCTTTAAAACAGTATATAGATTATCTTAGGAAAAAACTTGTGTTAGATCGCCTAAATGATTTAGGCAGATCTAAATTGTTTATTTCCACCAATCCAAACTCATGCTTGCCTTGAATCCTAAACTCAAATATATATTCGTCCTGGATCCCAAATCCAAATCCGACTAAAACATTTAGATGATCTAACAAGAGACCTCATCATCATCTTATAGAGTAAATGATTAGGATTTTTGGTAAATCTTGAGATGTAGTTTAGAATCTTTCTTCAGTTTTAATATTTTGGTATTCTGTTTACATATATTTTCAAATTATCTCAAGAAATCTCAAAACATACTTCATAATTTTAACTTTACCAACTTTAGATGGTGTATCCTTTTTCTTAAATAATACTAATAATAACAATAATAGGAGTACTCTCAATCCAGGACCCAAAAAATTGTTTAGCTTTCGATTCAATACCTAAAAGATCGATTCTCAAATATATCAAGATTCTCAATTTAGAACCTAAAAGATATCTAAAATCCTCAATTCAAGACCTCCTTTTTGGTCGTGGATTAATGGTTTATCTGGATTGTTGTTTTGTACATGAGTAGTTTGTCCAGGTTAATTCAAAACCGGATTTTATGTGATCAATTTAATTATTATGGTTGTTTAACGAAATGATATTGTTTTGAGTAGTGCAGAGAAACAAATGTATAATTCACAAGACACTATACGAGTAGGTCCTCGTTGTCTGTAGTATTTGTCCATTCATGCACAGATGCCGGACCACCATGTTTTTTATTAAAATCTTGCATTACACCAAATCCCTTATTGCACTTTTTTTCTTTCTTCTTTCATATCCAATTTTAGAGTTTTACTTAAATTTTTGAATATGTTGTTGATTATACCTAAATACGGTATATACACTTATTTAGAATTCCCTTATTGACTAATCTTAAAATAAATAAATTTTATCCTAATGACGCATAATTTTTTTTTAAATTTTGATAATATTAAGCTAAAGCATGGGTAATCGAAATTGAAAATAGAAACTAAACAGAAACAAGAATGGAACATGCACATGCCGATGCTGAAAGGTTGGAAGAAAAAAGTGTTAATTGCTTAGAATGGAAACTTGGATGAGTATTCCTGCTTTGCTTTCCTTGTCCAATCACTCCAAACTTCTTTACAACTGTTAATAAACCAATAAAAACCATATAAAAAAAAAAGATGTGTTTATATTAAGAGGAGGTTTCTCGTTAGGCAGCTTAAATCATTTAGGCGGGTTTGAGTTTATGATCCAGGGAATATATGGGTTTGGAGTTAGGATCCATTGACAGGTATGAGTTTGGATTGATATAAATGAACTATTTAAATTCGCCTAAATCGTTTAGATGGTTTAACACAAGTTTATGCCTAATTATATTAAAGGGTCACTTGTTTCATTGATACAAACTTCACCAAAATTTCTAATTTTAACATAACTGTCTAAATATTACAATTACAACGCGAACTTTTTAATATTTTGCAATATACCCGGGAGATTTTCTTTTGAGTATTTTTCTAAATGTCAAAGTTATAATTCCAACTTTATACCAATTTGTTCATGAATATTCTTATCTGGGAGTTCAAAAATTGGTTTTCACATAGAATTAATTAGAGTAACAACGTAAGGATATCCTTATGAAAATTTTTTGGTGTATTGTCATTGAGAAAGTATTAAGAGATTGCGCTAAGCTTGCAACGTTTTACAAATTATGTTATAATTAAATGTTTTCCTGATAGTTCCATTTAACCTTATATTAAAACAATAATGATACAATACATTTCAATAGTTCCGTTTAAGTGAGTTAATACAGTATTATGGTTTATTTGGAGATATCTCAAGTGATAAATTTCAACTTGCACACTTTTAACAAATACACGTCTTAAGTAATACCGTCAGCCAACTCAAAACAAAAAAATACAATGCAAATTAATGCAAATATGAATCTCATTTGACTAGACGCATGAGTCCACGTACTCAGTTTAGAACCGGTCCTTAGGCCGTGCAAGAGGTGCGACACATCGAGGCTCCAAAAATTTAGGGACACCATTTTTATATAAAAGATGTGTGTACACACATACATATTAATAAAAAAATAATCATACTAAACTAACTATAACATTCTCTGTTTTCAAAAAAAAAAAAAAACTATAACATTTTCAAATACCTTACCTCTTAAATCCTAACAATTCAAAACCCATTAGCCTTTTTAAAAGTGTTAAATGAGAATACAGTAATTAATAATATCCAATCTCTAAATTCAATATGCCTCAATCTCAGTTCCTAAAAATATTATTGTACAATAAATATAGAATAGAAGATTAGTATCTCATTTTTTATGCAAAAAGAAATTGATTTCCATGGAACATGATTTGATCAGAAGACAAATTTTGAAAAACTTATTATGAGTGGATTTGTTTTCTAAATATTCTAGAATACGCATCCATAAATAATGTTTTTTTGTTATACGATGGCACATCGCACAATTGAGGAAGAATTTCAATACAACAAAGTAAGAATTTTGTGTTTGACATATGAAGGAAGAGAAAGAAGCATATGTTTTGGTGGAGTTTGGTTAGTATATACTTTTTATGAGTTTTCGATTTGTTCTTCAGTATATTTTGGTGCTTTGGACTCGTACGAATCGTGAGTTATGAACATGAGAGTTCAATGAATCTGATGAACAAATACATACATAATATAACTTGTGTGATGATGCATACTATCGTTGATAATTATCTTATTAGGAACACTATTTTTAGATTCACAGAGGACCCCAAAAATTTGAGGGCCGACCCTACTTAGTATTGATGCAAATTAAAATATTAGTTATTTCGAGCCGATGTAGAGTGTTGAGTAAGGTGAATGCATGATGATGAGGGTGATGGCTGCTAAATTACAGCTTGGTGAGGCTGGGAAGTTGAAGCTAACTACTGAAGGAGTTTGAAGTGTGGTAGTTAGGAAGTTACTCTCTATTGCTCGGAAAACAAGTTGCAGCAATAGTATAGATATATATAGCAGCTGATTATCTACTCATTCTCATTTTATGTAATTGTAAAACTCAACACCATCGATGATAAAACTCTGCCAATTTTTGGTGAACCACGTAAAATCCGATTGTTCTTTCTCTTACGTTATTCTTCTTTTAGCTTGTAAACACACAATTCACTACATCCCTAACATGGAGATTTTGCAATCATCTAAAAAGAACAAGAGAAAATAGAGATAGAGATAGAGACATATGAGTTGCAAAAAGAGACAAAAGAAGTGACTGTTGGAGCACAGGATTATTACACAACGGATCAAATTTTCAAAAAGGACACACTTTTGGAACCCACCAAAACAGAGTTATGATTCATGCAATTTGTACCAGATATGTCATGTGTTTAGGCCCCTCAATTTACAGGGATATTTTTCTAACCTTCATTATGTTTTATGGGGAAACTTATGCATGGACAAACATATGCTATTGTTATCATCGAATCAAGAATTGAAACTCCTTGAATCAAGAATTGAAACCCTGGCCATCCAGATAGATTGATGACGTCTTTTTAACGAATTGTTGTAGTAAATCTTGGACATGGAAGCTTTAATAATTCATGGATATGTTAAGGATGTCTCCTAATCGGGAATATATATTCGAGTATCTATGTGTTTAGATAATTAGATTAGTGTATATCTACGAGATCAGATATTTTATATATTCATAGTTATCCTTGTATAGCATGCGTTCTTATTTATATTCTCGTATGCTCTTCTCTCCGTGTGAATAAAATCAATCCTCTAAAATCATTTCATGGTATCAGAGCTTAGATTTCATTTCAGGATGGGATGAAAGTGCGACACTGCAGCATTAATTCTACAGTGGAATGAATCAATGGTTACGGAAAGCATAAAAATTTAGATTTGTAGGAGGGCCAACTTATAGTAGATCTATAGTCCGACTCAACTACTATCACAGAGTTAAAAAAAGGAAGACGTTTATTCTCTTAGCCCTACATCACAAAAAACGAAATAACAGCGCTAATAGATGTATTTTATTTAAACTGATTTATCACTTTATAGATGCCGATTTAATATTAGTGTAATAATATGTCCAAGTGATGAATAGTTTTAAATGCACTTTCTAAATATCACATACATGTGTGTGCTTATAATTCTAGAAAAACATGTTTTTTCTTTTATTTAAATTTTAGAAGCATGATTTAACAGAAGCATAATCTATCTATATAATAAAGTTAAATAGTCAATTACTATTCATTTGGCGGGAAAATTTTCTCCAAATTCAATTTCATGCATGTAAAAGTGGTGGATTATACGCTATTCATTTATTTTTCATAAACATCAAATCACAAGTAATATCATTTATATATTTATTTTATTTAATAATCTATCACACCTCCACTAATATTATTTTAAATTACTTATATCTCTATTTTTAATTTAATTTATTATATTTGTTAATCTATTCACACTGTATTTTATTTTATCTTTTATTTTTAAATAAGATGTAAGAGATTGATTATGTTTTTTCCAAAATTCGTAAGTTAAGTGCTTTTAATAATTTTAAATGTCACCAATCAATATATATTATTAATTAATAAGCATAATGAAAAATAAATAATAAATATAAATGTGATCAAATGTGAAAATAAATATGTTTCATTCTACCAATCTAGTTACTAATCAACAATAACACATGTTATTGTTAATTTACAAATGTAGTTACTAAATCTTAAACAAAAACAAAAGTAAATATATAAGTTAATAATTTTAATAAATTACCTACTTCAAATCTATATTATAATTTGTTTGTCAGTCTAATGTTGTATTAAGTAATGTTGTATTAAGTGGATTGAAAATTTTCTATGATGTATAATTTATAATGATTGATAAAATTCTAATTTATTTTTGAAAAATTACTATATAATGACCCAAATATAAATATGATTTTGCTACTTTTATATGGTAATAGAAAATGTGACATAAACATCAATAATAATTATTTACTTTAAATTTTTATTTTTAAATATATCTTACTTGAATCTATATATGTATAATATAAAATCATAAAATTATATTGAATTAATGTCACTCCCCCTAAAAAATCATCACATCTTCATATATTTCATTTTATTTAAAATTTATAGCAATTGTTTTCTTTAGAAATGCAAGCGTAATTTTCTTATCACATGATTTAGGTTAGCTAAATTTTAAATCAAAATTCAATTTTTGTAGATTTGTGTTTGAATAACTCATTTTAAAAAGTTCATAAATGTATTTGACTAGTATACAATTATGCTAATATTTCTAATCATCAATGTCAAATATATATAAGTATATAACTTTTTTTAATTATATTACATACAAAGAGGATTAAGAAGTGTTGGTCCTTACGATGCACAGTTGTAAAATTATATTACACATAAAAAATATCAAATGTTGATCCGCACAATGCGTGGGGTGTAAAATAAGTGTGTGTGTATGTGTATATATACACACACACATAGCAAAAAAGATGAAAACTTTGAAAAAAAAAAGAACTGTTGTTATTTTATGATCTAAGCTGCTACTATCACTCCGGATTCTCTGTTACATAATGCATATTGTTTGTATTGTTGATAAGTGTATCAATCAAGGGAGATTAATTATGGTAGAATTTTTCTTTATTAAAGACATAACTTGTCTTTATTAATTAGTACACTTGTCAACAATCCAAACAATGTAACATTATCGTGTAACAGGTGATCCGAACCGGCTACCTAATGTATTTAAATTGGTTGAGTTGGTGATTGTTTTGGAAGAGCATTATTAATATCGCACTGTACCTTACTTGTCTTGAGATATAAAAGTCGACTGCAATTTGCACATGTCAGTTCTGAGAGTGGTGTCCAAATGTTTTCCCCCTTTCTTTTTAGTTTTTAGAGGATATATAGATTCGGAATTAATGTTTTAATTAAAAGAGTGAGCCTTTTGTTTAATCTGTAATATTCCAATAATATGGCGTAGCCATGCCCTAGATGCAAAAGTGTATGGTCCGAATTCTCTGTTACACATTGTGGTATATTGCTTGAATTATTGATAAATGTACAAATCAATGAAGATAAATTACGTTCCTAATAAAGAAAGATTCTACCGCAATTAATCCCCCATATTGATACATTTGTCAATAATCCAATCAATGTAACACAATGTATAGTGTAACAGTAATCTGGATCCCGTGTTACACAATGGTGTTATACATTATGTTACATTGTTTGGATTATTGACAAGTGTATCAATCAAGGGAAATCAATTATGATAGAATTTTTCTTTATTAGGATCTTGATTTATCTCTATTAATTTATACACTTATCAATAATACAAGTAATGTAACATAACATAATGTGTTACATCACTGTTAAATAGGGGATGTGGGGTGAAAAGCATGTAATTAAGGTGTAGTGCCGTAGTGGTATATTCAAACCCTATAGATACCTGGATAATGATCCCGTTTGGGCCTAATGGGCCGGTTTATTAGGCCTCGGCCTTTGGAAGTTGGCTCTGAAGTTCATCAGCACCGTACCCTTCCAAATTGCGATGATAAATTTGAAATCAAACAAAAATACAAACAGTTTATGTATAGCTATTATAAAAGTGTTTATATTTTTCTTAAATTATTTATTTTCTATTTTTTTCCTTTTAATTCTAATATTAATGACATGATTATTTATATCTATAATATAATTTATATTTAATTTATTATAATATTTTTCACTAAAATTTTATTTATCTATATCTATAATTATAGTTATAATATAATATATATTTTATTTGTTTTAAGACTATTTGTTTGGTACATACTTTAGTATTAGAGAAATCTAATTATAATATATATATTATATAATTTTTGAATTTGTACAACCCAAGACAATTTTGTAAAGTTAAAATATATCATTTCACAATTCGGATTACTTTAAATATTTAGATTAATTATCTCAAGTGTGTATGTGAAAGTCAAAGATAATAAATAACTAATTCTTTTAATCAATATAGATAAAAACATTATGGTTCGAACGAACTACAAAAAGTTCTCAACTGAAATAAATGAAAAGACCAAACTACAATTAAAAAAAAAGTGAAACAAATATTTAGAATATGATGTAATCGGTTAAAATGGAAGAATATATAAAATTAATTGCAAGGTTGCGTGTGCAAGAAAGTAAATATCACAATGAAGTTAATATAAAGATTATATTAAAATTTTAAACATGTCATAAATAAGAAAAGAAAAATATCTTAAAATTTTGAACTACGATAGTTTGATATTTAATAAAAATTATCTAAATCAATCAATGTCAAATAACAAAAGATTAACTTTACAAAGTAAATTATTTAGACATGTGTAATATAAAATATTTTGTATCAATATTTACTATTTATGATTATTTTAATTTTTACCAAATTCATTGACTACTTCTACAATTTTATTAAATTATATTTTTAAAATAATATTAAATATTTCATTATGTATAATTTCATTTATGATAAACACATGCAAGTACATTAATTGTTTGGTTGAATAAATCCGTTATTTTTTATCTACTAATTTAGATCGACAAATATCATGCTATTAATATAGTATTTTATACTAAATGATTAAAATGCATAAATATCCTATTATTTACAATTCAATCTTTTTAAAACAAGAAAGATCTTTACGTACGTTGCACGTGATCCTAACTAGTTACTTAAAAATAAGGTCAAATATACAAATATATTCCAAACTATTTCACTGTGTCAAATATATATTTCAAACTAAGAGTATTGTCAAATAAATGTCTAAACTATCTTCATTGTTGCAAATTTATGACATAAGCAAAAACTCGGTGACAAAAAGTTTGATGTCGCTCACCGAATTATACGCCAACATTAAAAATGTAAGATTACACGTTGACTTTCAAACAAATATTTTATATTATACATTGTAATCCTGCGTATAATCGTATGTTTTTTCAAACTAATATTTTAAATTTTAATTTAATGTTTAATCCTACCGTGAACTTTCTAATATTGGCGTATAATTTGATGAGCCCCATCAACTTTATTTTAGTGAATTTTATAAAATCTTAGATAATTTGAACATTATTTCAGAATACTCTTAGTTTGATTATATTTGTGAAAATCAAAATAGTTATGCCGGACGGGTTAATCTATGGGCTATAGAGAAAACCCTTCATTCTATAAAGCTCTCTCTTTTAGGAGTTTCATCCCAATCTGTTGATTATTTATCCTATATTCTAAATCAAAAATTTGTGTCAAACCGCTAAATGATAAGATTGGTGAAATAAATAATGTAGTGCTTGTTTTGATTGTGTGGTGCGTCGATACTAATGTTAGGAAAATTTTGAATATGGAGCTGAATTTGAAAGCTTTTGCTTTATATAAATATATCGGCATGTGCCTCCTTTTTGTAACAGTTAACAATTAAATATTTTGGCTTGACAACACCCCCAAACGTAGTCATACGGTGACAATAGCAGAACATGAATACCACATTTCACAAAAAGCGTGATGTTAGACGTAGACAAACCAACGTTTCAAATGTCTGAATTAAGACATATCCATTACAAGTACCTGAGACCATCAAAACTCTACAATAGATGATGTCTGTAAATCTACCTTGAAGCAAAATTTGAGCTCGTATGATAGATCAATAAGATAGAATAATTGAATAATTTGATAAGTTAATAACTCAACATCTAAAATGCATGGAAAAGAACAATATGAACTCCAAAAAGTAAGGAACAGGACAAATATCATCACAAACAATACAAGTATCCAAAACTCTAAACAATCTTTTCTCCCCCAACCAGCAAAATCAGTTGTCACTGGTTTTATGATGATCTTTTTTACTCTCCCTTCGTTGATGTCGATTCACTTAGATTGGGCAGGCTGGAACATCAAGAGTGATACCAGCTTGAATTTGACCCCAGCCAATCAGACGCCAATGCCTGTCAATTCTTCTACTCAATGCAATTTTTTCACCCTTGCTGGTGCACACAGGAGAAGTGAGCTGCAGTTTTGCAAAGACGTTCTTCACAGCAACAACGCGAGCTCCTGTTGACATAGATCCTATGTTCAACATTAGCATCTCACCTTTCGCTAGCTTTGTGACCTTACCCTGCCTTTCCGTGTCTTTTGTCCTCACACCCAGCAGCCGCCTCAGCAAAAAGAAATTAACCTGTGTGTCAAAGAGACATGATGAGCTACCAACTAGTTTGACTGGGAAAAGGAAACAGGATACCTTGCACTAAAATGATACTCCTATTAAAATTGCTTTAACATAAATGTAGGAACAAGTTGAAGTCGACTTCTAGCAGCATGTGCCCTTACCTCTAGCTCAACATACACTTCAGGAAGAGAACCAACTTCTCCAAGAACCTGGCCAACCAATCTATCAGCACGAGTAAGTGTGGGGTCCATTGTTGTTCCAACTCCAATAAGACCTCCAGGCACAGCAAATTGTAGTTCGTTCTGCTCGGCAAACAAGGAAACTATTCGGGAGTATATAGGGGTGCACTTGATGTTATCATTCTCATCCTTGACAACAATACCAGGACGGACCTCAATATGCTGATTTACTTTCAAAACACCCTGCAAGAACAAGACACGTGTTTAAATTGCTGCCACTAGATGACTAGGTTGTACTAACTTCACATTAGAAACAGGAGGTATAAACATAATATGACTAGGATAAATCGATGCTATTGGGAGGCCATTTCTAGACATTTCAGCTATATACAAATGAATACGATCAGATATAAAAGGACAAAGGCCAGGTGTGAAGATGACGTGGTTACATACAGAAGATATCTACCTTCAGAATACTCCCACCAGCAACACCACCTTTAATTTCATCAACTTCAGACCCAGGCTTATTGACATCGAAAGACCTGATCACGATCATATTAGGTGCTGATGTGAAATCCCTCACTGGGATAGGGATTTTTTTCACAATATATTCACATACAACATCTATGTTATATTTCAGCTGAGCAGAAATCGGAACCACTGGTGCACCACCTGCAACAGTTCCCTGTGGAGACAATTTGAAAAATGTTATTAGTATAAATGGTAATAGAAAATCCACGCTGCATCAGGGACACCAACTGACCTCAATGAACTTCTGAATGGCTTCATGCTGGTTGATTGCAACATTTTCCTGAACAAGATCGACTTTGTTTTGAAGTATAATGATATGTTGGAGACGCATAATTTCCACAGCAGCTAAATGTTCTGATGTCTGAGGCTGGGGACAACTCTCATTGGCAGCTATGAGAAGTAAAGCTCCATCCATAATTGCTGCTCCATTAAGCATTGTAGCCATGAGAATATCATGACCCTGTGGGCAAGTATGACAGTTGAAGTATTTAGTCATGAAGACAAAGACAAGACACATGTAAGGTTGAAATCTTGATAACTGAAAAAAGATCCAGTAGAAGTTGGAACTATGACAGCCACACTCCAATAGTCAAAAATGGATATACCATTACTAATGACGGAAAAAAGAAAGTTGCAAGAGAAACCTTACTGGGCAATCAACAAAAGATACATGTCTAAGCAATTTCATCCTACTGTTCTCAAACCCAGGGACATCACACATTGGACTATCTTCTTTGCCACTACCATACGCCCTGGGAAGTATCATACGGCACATAAGAACCAGGAAAAATAGCACACCAATCACAATGCAAGTCATAGATTGCATCTTACTTGTAGCACATGGGTCGAGGGCAACGATCATCTTCACACTTATATATCTTGGCATTGGCATACCCAAGCTTGATAGTAATATTACGTTCTAGTTCATTTTTAAAGCGAACAGTCTGCAAAAAAAATTCAAGAAGTTAATCTCTGTTTCACCTTAATTCCAAGATGCAACATTGTTCATCGTGGACGTACAGAATGAAGAAAGCAAGCTAACTTAAAGTGAATAAGCACAAAGAACCACAAGTAACAAATCCAAGGGCCAATAGATATCTTTAAGCAACTTCAAAATATTTGGCATCAACAAATTAAATGCTGAAAGTACATCTAAGTGATACCCTGTTTTATTCTCTTCGGCCTACTTATAAAATGCTGTTTGAATCACATGAACATTTAATTGCAGTTCAGGAAATGCTTACTAAAGTTACATGGTGGATGAATGTCTAAGCATTAGGGATGATGGGGTTCAATACCTGGACACCAGATATGGCCTTCACAACTGTAGACTTCCCGTGAGCCACATGTCCAATTGTGCCTGAGGAGCAGATAAATTCAGCAATGAGCGAGGTAGTACACAGATATGCATTCCCAATTCTAATCAGTTAGCAGACTAAACACTATAATACTAACCCCACCCCCACATAAACATTCACATAGAAAAAGGGGGTAAAGCAATATTCTTAAGGAAGAAACGTGAAAGCATTTATGATATCAGCTCACCAATGTTAATCGTGGCCTGGCGAGAAATAACCTCAGGTGACAGTGGATTTAGCTTAGTTACATCCAGCTTACTTAGGTCCTGCTCCATCAAGCCCTTCCTCGACATTTTGGCAGCTCTTGGTAGATCGCTTCACTCAATATGAAAAATTCAATCTAGCAATAGAGAAAAGACTGATACAAATTAATATCTCCTCATAGAACCTTATCATTATCATGCAAGCACAAATTCTACAAGGCCAACGAAGAAAATTGCTGATGATACAGCCCCTTAGCATTAACTGGTGAAATTATCAAAGGGGGCTCAAAGAATTGGTTGAAATCACATTGAGGCATATAAATCACCAATGTGAAACAACTATATATCACTGTATTTTCATTCAACTTTTTAATTTTCTTATCCAACTAGATCGTCTTGTCTCTCGCAACTCTCTTCCAAAACAAAAGCAAAAATGAACACAGGCACACCAATTTTTATCTAAAGTTAGTATTTTTTTTCTCTTGTACAGCAACTCTGGAATAGAAACTAGTGAAACATGGCGTTCCAAAAAAACTCTGCATTTCTACATTTCCATACTGGACCGATGCTAGAGACAGAAATCCAATGAAATAGCAACAAGAGTAATCAAAACCAAGGTGGATGAGCAACACTAAACCCTAGACCAAGGGGAAAATGCTGGAAGCTACAAAAACGCTTCTTTTCAAGCCACAGGAAAAAAAAAAAAGAGAAAAATGGATAATTTCCAGTCGATTTATTATTATCAGTTAGGTATTAAGCCGATTCGATTTGTTCGATGAAAATCCCCAAAAAGAACCTTAAATTTTTGATTGAGAATAAATATTAAGGTAGACATATATATATATATAGATATTACTTACTTACAATGGTGTATTCACCTTATATTTCCAGAATCGCAGCTTCGTCGCCGTATGTGCTATATCTTCTTAGTTCTTCGCCGCCGGGAATCGCAACTGAAATGGAAGAGAAACGAGTGCGGAAAAAGAAGCAGCCTGTGAAGATTTAGGGTTTTTTGCTGATTTTTTACCTGTTTTAAATATGTTTTTTATTTTTATTTTTCAACACTTTAGTAATGACCATCACTATGGTGTATTATTTTGAAGCGCCCGAGATAATCAAATTAATTGGATTGATTAATTAATTCTGTCAGACTTTGTTGTTTTTGTCTCTGATATTACTGGATTTATTTTTGGTGCTAAATCAATTTATTTGTGACGTTTTATTTCGATAATATATTGAATTGTTTTTGTAACCAACCACTATCTAATGTTATTTGTCGTGTATAAAATATTGGTTGCATATAATATGTTAAAACTAGCATTATTTAATTCTCTATGGAAGAATATTGATTACGGTTTATGGAACCCGACCAAATATAGCTATATACTTTCAAGCATAAAAGGAATTCATAAAATATATTTTTATATATTACAGTGTGAGATGTTATCCGTGGAGATTAACAAATTGTGGCAAAATATTACAATAAATTCTACCATAATATTTCCTCTTAATTCAAACGCATAACCTAGTGTCAATATAAAGAGTGCTTAACCACTTGTATCTTGACAAATATAATTAAGTGCTAAAGTTTGTATTAAAGGAGCACAGATGTTTTGATTGCTGCATGTTAGTAGCTTCTCAACATTGTTCATTCCACAATAAAACAAGAAGAAAAATATATATCCATTATCTAGATATCTCAACAAGAAGTTCCTAATTCTCATATCACGCAAAGCATGTGTGAGAAACAGAAGATAGAAACATAATTTCAAAACTGTGTGAAACTTATAGTAGCAGTCCTTCCCCTCTCATTCTTATAGTCCTCTGTGAAAATTATTGTGGAGCAAGCTAGTAGAAAAAGATAAGTTTGGATGCACGAGTTAGTACATTTTCAAGCACTAGAGGTTCTTCCAGCGGTGTCCTTTTCGTCACCATAGACGCGTTGCCTGAAATCTTTCACCATTCGAGGAAGGCCTTCTCTGAGTGAAATAGTGGGCTCCCATCCAAGAAGCTGCTTTGCCTTTGTAATGTCTGGTTTTCTCTTGTGTGGATCATCCTCTGTGTTTGCTCTGAACTCGATTTTCGCATTTGGATCTATTGTATCTTGCACAACCTAGATACACACAAACTGTCTTAAACAAAATCTTGGTCAAAATAACACACTCTTTGATTAATCTCTGAAAGCAAGCATGTTACCTTAGCCAGTTCAAGCATGGTGAATTCACCGGGGTTACCCAGGTTGAAGGGGCCCACGTGCTCGCCTTCCATCAGTCGGATCAGCCCTTCTACCTGTTCATCAGATACTCTTTTCAAGATTTACACCATTTTGATTGATTTCAGCAAATGGATTGAGAGATTTTGTGTTGTTTTTACCAAATCAGAGACATATTGGAAGCTCCTAGTTTGCTTTCCATCTCCATAAACAGTCAAGGGCTCCTTCCTTAAGGCCTGCACAATCTCATCAGAATATTCAACAACTCTCTCAACTCTAATTTTATTACATAGTTTGCCTGAGTAAAGATTGACACTGACCTGAGCTACAAAGTTGCTGACAACACGGCCATCATCAATGCACATACGCGGTCCATAAGTGTTGAAAATCCGAGCAATTCTTACCTGCAAATTAGTAGCACATAAACTGTTATATTTATTACTTTATAATGTTTGGTAGAATATAAATAACCTCGAGGTTGAGTCCTCTGTGGTAATCCATGGTCAAGGTCTCGGCTGTACGCTTTCCCTCATCATAACAACTCCTAACACCTGTTCAGAAATCCAAACCAGTTCAGACAAGATCCTTTTACTTGCTGCAAGAAATCCAAACAACTCAATTTTCGTGAAGCAAACTTACCAATGGGATTGACATTGCCCCAGTAGGTCTCTGATTGTGGATGCTCCAAAGGATCGCCATAAACCTCACTCGTGCTCGTCAGCAGAAAACGTGCTCCAACCCTCTTAGCCAGCCCCAACATGTTCAATGTCCCCATCACATTAGTCTTGTGGCAGAAAAAATAGTCAAGGATTCTTCCAACTTTTGTTAGTACTCATTAAGATTTCAAGAAACTAAACAAAATGCAATAAAAGAGAAGTGAAGAAAGATTGAAAGGATATGATTGTCTTGACAGGGTTGTATTTGTAATGAACAGGGGAGGCAGGGCAAGCCAAGTGGTAGATTTGATCCACCTCTAACAAAATAGGCTCGACTACATCATGTCGAATGAGCTCAAGCCTCGGGTTTCTGAAATGGTGAACGAGATTCTCCTTCCGCCCGGTGAAGAAGTTGTCAACAACAAGAACACTGTCACCACGAGCCATCAAACGGTCCACTAAATGACTCCCCACAAAACCAGCACCGCCGGTCACCAATACCCTCAAACTTTTGCGTTTCAACCCCAAAGGAACTCTTCCACCTGCATTTGTTTGCTCACATTTCAAACATTTAAATTGTAAAAAAGACTTCCTCTTGAAAATGTAATATTTTCTTTGATTATTTTTGGCTGAAAATTACTCAGGAAGGAATGGATACAGCTTGTAAAATTTTCTCAAAATTGAGAATTTTTTTCACAATTTCAATCTTCCTCCCTGTTGAGACTAACACAATTTTTTATTGAAAATAAAGGCAGTGAAGCAAAATATAACATCAATCTTGCTTAATTATGCCTTAAACAGAACATGAAACAGAGGGAAATATTCGCAGCAACAACCTATGTGTGTGGAATCTACAAAATCACACACAAAAATCCTGATAGAAATGTGAAAAAGAAAATCACAAACCAGACCATCGGAAACAGATTTGAAACATTAAATCGTTAATGCCAAAAGATATTATGAATGCAAGGGAATAAAATTGAGATCATTTACCTGCTCTAACATGACTAATTTGATGATCCGCATATCTCTGCGCAGCACGGCTGTGAATCCACGTGGATTCATCGGGAACAGAGATCAACCCGCTCCTCGGCCGAGAAAACGAAGGAACGGTGTTGAAAACCAGACAAGGAATCGCGATCCCGATCAATAAACACACGAATCGGCGTTCTTCAACAATATATCGAAAAGGATAAACGAAACTATTTTTTTTCTGTTGTTTAATGTTGCTCGGTCCTAACTGCTGATGGGTTCCCATTTCCCTCTTGTATTGCAATGTGTTATCGTCCTCTTTTTAATGTTGGGACAATTGCTGTAATAAAAAATCAGATTGTTGGAAAATTAGTGGGTAGGAAATAGATGAAAGGTGAAAAAGAATGAATGAGAGAGAGATAATTATTGATAGATGTTTGTGCATGAAATGATATAGATGATGGGAATTGCGTGCATGGGAGTGTGTGAAAAACTCAAAAGTGAAATGAAATGAAATGAAATGGTGAGTGAGATCTAAAGCTTTTTGCATGAATTTTCGGCGTAAGATCGCTGTCCGTCGCGTGACTCTTGCTATTTTCTGTTTGCCCTTTTTTTTTTTTTTTGCTACAGTAATTTTTTTGGAAAAAAAGAAAAGAAAAATCTTCTTTCCTCTGATTTTCACCTAACTTCTCTCTTTTCTTAAACGCAAAATGAGTAGAAGATGCTGGAAAATATTAAAATCCGGTTTGGTTTTATAGATGCTACAGTTAGATTGAATCGTGTCTATTGATGTCGAGACATCTGTCAAATATTTGGTATATTTTGTATAATGGACGATGGAGATACCTCAAGAATGTAGTATACGAATTAGCCAAAACTTGTGTTAGACCGTCCAAACGATTTAAGCGGATTTAAATAGTTCATTTTCATCAATTCAAATTCATACCCGTCCCTGGATCGTAATAAACTCATATCCTCCATCGATCATAAACTCAAAGCCGCTGGCGGGAGACCTCCTTTAGGAAATATTTCTTGATAATGAATGGGTAATTATGGAGCGAACACACGTGCAAAATCATATGACAGGAAAAGGTTCGAAAACCAATATATTTTGAATTGTTGGGAATTTGATTTCTTGCCGATTTCCTTTGGAGAATGGGTGAAAATAGTATGGTTTTAAGTGAGTTTTCACAGTATAATTAAAATGGATGGATTAGGCATATTCTCCTTTTCTTGAAAATCTCATTTCGGTCTAGCTATGAAATAAATCTTTGATATCACATAGCACAAACTAAATTATATTATTACAATTTTCGACTACTTATAATATAATATTGCATGTAGAACCATAAGTATCTCAATGTAGCTACTTGAGGATTATGTCGCATGTGAGCTCTTGTAAATCCCATTTATGTGTAATAGCTCATAAAAACCATAGAGAAAAATCAAATTAACAGTCAACTACGATTAATTATATTTAACAGACGATCATGCGGTTCGGACTCTTGAACTAAACTATGTTGCTCCACCTATAAAAAACACCACCAAAATAGGGATTTTAGTTTTAGGAACATTTTCTTTTATACAATATTAACTCGCACCGAACAAATCTACTAGTATATCCTTTATGCTAGTTTACAAGCCACATTAAGAAGCAAATTGCATTAGAACGATCGTGTACGATATGCACAACCTACGGAAGAGGTTGGTGATCGTCAAACTTGTGACTTTATGCTATGCTGCACCACTATATAATGTCCATGATGGGTTAACCCTCGTTTGTAATAATAGGCATAGCCTGTAAAATTTCAACAACTGCTATATGAGGTGCGAACTAAGTAAATCTCATTCTTCGTGCAAACCACATTAAAATAAAAATAAAGTAAATAAACCATGTATTATGTATTGGATCCAGATGCGTTAATAAAGTTGAATGCGATATATTTATGCCATAAGGTGACAAAAGCATTTTTCAACGAAACATGGAGAGTGGTCGTTACCATTATTAGGCCATCAACAATTCACAAACATTACAAATGCAGACTACATTTATCCTCTCAACCACACTTTTTTAGGTGTAGAATTTTTTTTTATACAAATTTGTCCCATGAAAATCAAAATTTATGGCATGTGAATTGACGTTTTTGGGAATTATTGATTCCGTTGTGATCGTATTATCCCTTTACCAAAAGGATGGATTCAAGAAACGGTTCATTGGGGACACGCCGGCAACATAAATTAGTTAAATGGCTTGGGCATGAATAGTTCCGGCGAGAACTCGTCAATATATTTATATTAGGAACTTGCACTACTTTACATAAAATTGAAAAAAAAAAAACAAAATGCAATGTGAAATGGATTAATAAATAACACATATTGTGTAAGGCATTTTTATGCAATACATTACGCGATTTTATAAAGTCATCTCCAATTCATTGCTCAAACGCAAATTCAAAAAGAATATTTTCAGCATATTCCTCTTCTCACTAATTTTTTATACTTTTTAAATACTACCAATATATTTCTCAATTTTGTAAATTGAATTCATTTATTAATTTCAAACAACCTAAACTATATTGAGATAATAAATTATTAACAAATAAAAAATATTATACAACTTATTAATTTCAAACAATCTAAATTATTATGAGATAATTAATTAGTAATAATGTAAAATATTATTTAACACGAAGATGTACCAAACAAAATATTCCAAATATATTCATGTTCCATGTAATTTTGTGTATTATTCTTATCTTTTATTGTTATAGTTTAGTTATCACTACATATACATTATTTGAAAATAAAAAATATATAAATAAAATCAAAATTTATAAAAACAGCAGATATAGATTTAAATAAATACAAAAGAAATATATATGAAACCAAAAAAGTTGAGAATCCTGCATTAGGACTGAATTGTAAATTAAAAGCATTTGCAATAGGGTTGGAGGAGGGAGAAGGGCAAAATTATATCATAGGCTAATCCATAACAAATACAATGTGACGTGATCCTTATTTTGGAACCTATCATGTGTAGGCGTGCAAATATCTCTTCCTTACTGTGGAAGGAATACAATCTACAGACACGCATATCACGTGTCAAAATGCAAATCTCCCGCACCATTCTACAAATTATATCCCTGCAAATGTGACTCATTTAGTAATTGAAGATCCTTACCACTGATTTGGTTCAATTTTAGAAAAAGGATACTATCAGACATCGAGCTCTCAGCTCGGTTTAATCTAAATCTTAGATACTTCCTGCCTGGAAGAAACTAATCCATGACAAAATTACATACAACATTAGTTTGAAAATAAAAAATGTGCCAAGGCAAGACAGAGAAAGGCAAGTATTCTTCCACTAACTGTCGAAATTACTTCACAGTTTAGAATTGCAAAGAATATAAGCAGAAACTCAAGACCAACCAATGGTGAGCTTTCTCGCATATTACCAACTACAACGTTGAAATGAAAAAACAAAAAAGAAACGAAACAATTTCTCAGGCTTTCAGCATTCAAGCATCAACCATGGGGCCAAGTTTGTCAATCTTATTTGAGAAAAACTATAAACTGGAGCTACGCGCGACTATCACTGTCTACTTTGGCATCAAATTTTACTATTGATTTTCAAGAACTGGAGAATGGTTAGCAGAAACTGACAATTTCTTACTGACATGCTCCCACAAAGCTGGAGTTCAATTCTTATGTTGGTGGTCATTCATGTCGAGGAACTTTGCAACTCGTTCTGTCTTTGCTCCCGACTTGTGGTCGTAGTATTCAACAACTGCAGCCCCCGTCAACGCAGCAAGAGTAAGCGCTTGGGCGTGCAACCTGATTGACCACAGAAAAGATTTCGAGTTTTAACAACGAAACATGGAATTAACACCATATAGCACAATTAGGAAAACGTAGGTGGTGAGCTCTATGTTATTGACCATAACAAGTGATAGTGAACAATGGCAAGATGTTAACCGAGTAGGGCCGTAGAGGAGTTACCATTCTGAAGAGTAATTGAAAATATAATATCAAAATCGGATGAGAATGAACATATATTTAATTAAATAGGCATGTCCAACCCATCCTTGTTGCATAAAATCTTCCTAAAATCTAAATTTCAAACTGTATATTAAAAAAAAAAAAACAAGATTAGTTAAGATCAGACACAAATATCAAGGAATTGTACCATTCTTCTCTTTTTTTTTTTTTTCAATCCTCAGTCCAGCATTCCCTATTGAATTGGCAAGACAAGAACCGCAACAAATTTATATCCCAATACACAAATGCAACAACATATACCTCCAAACAGAAAAGAGCACATTAAACAATGCAGTAAACACAATTTTATTTATGTTCCATAATTATATGTTAGTATATACAAAAATCATAATTTCATATATGAGGCATACCGTATCAGAATTCAACCTATATCCCCCAGAAAGACCTATTGCAGTTATATATATATACAGCACTTGCAAACAACGTATAGGCAAAATAAATTTCCCCTTTTAGCTAGAAATTCCAGACGGTAAAATAAAATATATCTTTTTTTTTTTTCTGAGGGAAATCAATTCAAGAAAATAAAATGTACCTAGCATGAATGATCTTGACGCTGGTCTTCATATTGGGCTGAGACCAATTATATGCCATTGAACCCACGATTCCACTCGCCCACAAAGTCCCTACAAACAAATCCCAATCAAACGAAAAGGCAAAAAACACCAATAAAAATCAAATCTTTCTTTTTTGATGAATAAAAATCCGTACTTGAAACATAGTAATCGTTACAAACAGAAGAAAAACAAATATTTGTGATGATTACCGACAGTACGAAGCTTGTGCTCCACAACCCATTCCCTGAAAGCTTGAATCTTGCCCTTCTCTTCTCCCATTATTTCTTTTTTGTTTTTCTCTTCTTTTTTCTTTCAACTTTTTTTTTCTAATAATGGGGATGTTTGGGAAGGGTTGTTTAACTAGATGAGTTGGTAATTTGTAAAGCGTTGCTGCAAAGCAGGAATTTGAACAATACGTGTTTGGTTGTTGTAGATCCCGCGCTTTGGTGTTTGTCCCAATTTTCCGCCCACAATTGATTGTTTTCACCTTTGGAAAATCAGAACAAGTTATAAACAGCTTTTCCCGAACAATAGAGAGCCACTAAGATTTAAGATATCGACACCACACTATTCAACAACCACCCCAAACACCCAGCCATCTCTTCCACGTCATCAATAATTATCTCAACCAATCACAATCATTTTGTATGATTTATACATGACAACACAATTACAATAATATTTTGTTTTATTTAATTTTATTTTTAAGATAAAAGATACAACTTGTATTTAAAGTAATAAAAATATGTAATTATACCATAAAACAATTGGAATGCTAATTAAGTCTTTATCAATGAAATACACAAATTTATTTTTAACATAGCGTATATATGTCAATTTTTTTTAAAAAATATTGATTTTTATTTGTAGAGAATTAAAAATTATGAATTTTGGTGTATTTATTTATCTATTTTTGTTATATTATATAAAAAATATACCAATTTTGTTATTATATCTATAAAAAGTTGATTGACCAATAAAATAGTAACAAGTGTCTCTATTCAATTAGTTAAAAACTAAATAAAGACAAAAAATTGTGGGGATCGTCTAGTTGAAATTGGATTTATACCCAACCGTGGTCTGGTCCCCTTAGCTTCATTTTGCAATTTTTTTTATCTAAAAATGCCAACGTGGAATGAGACAAGGGGACCAATGGCCGCGGTTAAATTTGGTCTAAAGTCATTCAAATTATTAAAAAAATAAACATTATAATTTTTTAATTTTAATTTGATTCATGTTAATCGTATCACTTTATTGAAGATATCATATAACAACATTTATCCGAAGAATTATGAGCGAAATATGAAAAAAAAAACATTTTAATTGGATGAGTATCGAAGATATTTATTTAATTAGGGCTTGTTGCATCTCAATCATATTTTACAATCATTTTTTTACATGAAGATAAGTATTTTTGAAACTTTTTAGTCATATTTTTTCATTTAAACATAATCTTAGAGGATTGTGGGTGTTATGTGGCCTCCAGGTTTCAACTCTTCTAAAAGGAAGATCGGCAATTAAACGAAAAGGACACGAGAATTTATTTGGACGATTTTTTCATGGCCAATGCTAGACCTTTTATTTTCCACAAAAACAAGTGCCGAGTAAAAAATTATTAATACTTTAGACAAGTATATGATATCGTATTTTTGCTTACGTAAATGATGTATTGTGTCACGTTAAGAATATGCTTCTGTAATAGAAATGATGTTTTTCAATCGAAAAGATGGATAAAAGAACTAGTAGGTTTTCTTTTATCCTTGTAGATATATTGGGTGAACCTGATCAAAAATGTGTCTCGTATTCGTAAAATAGTCTCACACGAGTTTTAGCCCATAAACTATCGTTCATTATTTTTCAAATGTCATCCAAAACTTTTGTGTATTTAAAAATTCAAATTTTTCGTTGGAAATTGAATTACGCGGCAGGTGATGCACTGTTGATAGTTTATGATTATGAACTGTCATTTATATTTTTAGTCAACGTACATATATTACGTGGCAGCCACAGCAAAACTATATTCAAAATAATGGATATACTCACACTTTTGACGTAAGAGATATTCAAACAAACTTACAACGCGGTTTACACATCATCTCTATATTTACACAAAAATTGGATTGTTGTCCAAAATCCAAGAAAATCAGCATGAATTCAGCTGACACTCGGTCATCTCCCTTCAGAGGGGAATCCATCCCTATCATTTAAGCATAATATCAGCACTGCTAAAATGCAATAAGATAATAAAAAATGACATGTATACCTTGATCACTCCTTTGTCAGTGCCACAAAGAATCATGTCATTGGCTGAAAGCAGGCTTGTTATCTTGCTTCCTGCTGATAGCCTTCCAACTTTCTGCTGTGTCCCTCTCAACCATATCTGCATTCAACCACATTCTCATTTTAATTTCCCTTCAAAATCTTGATTGAAAAATTCAGCATTGACCTGCAGGCTGCTTGTTGATGTGCTGCAGTTCAAGTATATAAAATCCTCCACCACTTCCATTGCAACAATGCTTGCTCCTTTCTCCGGCATTATCGACATTTGTGGCCCGCTGCTTCGCTTCCACTCCTGCATCACTCCTCCCATTAGCACTATACTTACCATTCTGCATAACCTTGTTTTGTTCTACCTTTGTTTTTGATCCCTCAACGACCGAGCTTGCACTGTATAACCACTCTTTGTACGTTGAAATCGAGCTTATGGGCTTGCTCT
>AYJT01026315.1:0-13492 GCA_001278415.1 Ocimum tenuiflorum | reverse complement strand
TGGGCTCAAGATATTTAATAATAGACGGAGATTCATAACCAGCGTATATGTCGAGTCTACGTTGAGGGCCCATAGAGGTACGCTTTGGAGGTGGTATTGGAATATAGACTACACATCCAAAGATTCGCAGATGGGAAATGTTTGGTTCTTTTCCAGGCACTAATTGTATAGGGGAATATTCATGATATGCAGTTGGTCGGATTTGTAGTGACATAGCAGCATGTAAAACTGCATGCCTCCAACAAGATATCGGTAAGTTGGAATTTCGCAGTAATGGTCTCGCAACTAATTTTACATGTTTAATCAAAGATTTGGCAAGACCATTTTGAGTGTGGACATAAGGAACAAGATGCCCTACTTTAATTCTCAGTAACATACAATAGTCATCAAAGACCTTTGATGTGAACTCACCCACATTATCCATTCGAATGGATTTAATTGAGTATTCGGGAAATTAAGCTCTTAGTTCAATAATTTTAGCAATTAGTCTTGCAAAAATATTATTTCAAGTGGACAATAAAGATACATAAGTCCACCAAGTAGAAGCATCAAACAGGACCATAAAATATCGAAAAGGTCCTGATGCAGGTTGAATTGGTCCACATATATCTCCTTGAATTCTTTCAAAAAAGTAAGGACATTCTATTCCAACTTTAGTGCGTGAAGATTTTGTTATGAGTTTACCCTTTGCACATGGTACACAAACAAAATATTGTGAGGAATTGATATTTTTGCTTTGTATATTTTGCCCAATGATATTATTGATAATCCGACGCATCATTATTTGCCCAGGATGACCCAAGCCCTCATGCCACAATTTGAAAGAGTTTGAGTCATTAAACTTTATACTCATCGCAATATTATAATTCCGTTTAATATAGGTATAATACAACCCTGATGAAAAGGATGAGAGTTTTTCCAGAACTTGTTTTCGACATCCAATGGTTTGAGTTATGAGTAAGAGTTCTTTGTTATTCTCCATATCAGTTTCGATATGGAAACCATTTGATTGAATGTCTTCGAAACTAAGGAGGGTACGGTACGTTTTGAGTCAGGATATAAGAGTGCATCTTCAATAATTAATTACGTACCCATTGTTAGAATTAAAGAAGCTCTTCCGGAGCCGACAATAAGGGTATTGCCATTTGCAATTGTGGTGATGCTCCCCCTATTTTCAGTAAGAGTTTGGAAATATTGTCTATCTGTAAGGATAGTATGTATTGTGGCACTATCAACCAAAGACAATACAATCTCATTCTTTGTTGATTGCATATTTCGCATATTTCAAATAAAATGAGAAACTTCTAAATAATAAATTGGCAATGTTATAAAACATATATTGGTCACAAAAATAATCAAATAAAATCCCCTCTTTCGAATTCTTTGTACAAAAAGTCTATCCCAACATGCTGTTAGATCTTAAATGGTAATTTTAAATCCTTAGCGCTTGTATATAAAAATAATTCTCCCTAATTAGAAAACAATGACCTGAGAAATCCGAGAGGCAATGAAAATATGAGCCCCCTAACTATGGAATTCGATAAACAAATCAACAATCAAATTTTAAAAGCAATCAATGAACAAAAAAATTATCTGTAACCAAATCCAATGCGCAGCAAAATCAATCAATTATATAAAATTTATGAAAGAACAATTTTTTTATAGGAAATAAGAGATGCAAATTCTACAATCAAAGTGATCCAAAAATTAACAGTCTTGGCAGAACCAAATCACAAGAATAAAAACATAATTATGACGATTAATCAGGAACCCAATTAACAAATCAAATACCCAATGAAGCAAAATCAATGCCTAGCGGAAAGGGGACAAACGGAGTAGTAAAACGGCAAACCAAAATAAGACCAAAAATATGATACCAATTGTAAGTGGAAAAAGGGGGGAATTGACAAAGAATGCAACAAGAAATTGGATTTGGAGTTTCTCACAAATACGGAGGGTAGAGCCACAATCCTTCGCAGATAAAAATACAAGGGAGGACAAACCCAATTTTCGAAAAACAAAATTAAGGACAGCGAGATACTATCACAATTTTATTTTGCTCAACACAAACAACTAAAATCACGTTCTTCTAAAAATATGAAATAATCGAGACTTTGAAAAATTCGAATTATTCAAACAATTCAAAGTGAACAATTTTTGAAAATGACTTGGAAGATAAAGTTTTTAAATCGTCAAAACGCACAATCTTGCAGGAAAGACAAAATTCTTTCCTAGGGCTTACACATCAAAATTCTCGGACGGTAGAGCAAAGTACTGATAACGTGTTAAATTCCAATCCTTCAATCTCGTTCTTGATATACAATTATGTAGAAGAAAGCAGTAAAGAGAAGAGATGGAGAAGAGAAAACACGTAGAGAACAGAGAAGTGGAAGATAGTCGTTTTATTTCTCAAGAGATGTATATCTACATTTACAACGTATACAACCCCTTTTATAGGGGAAAGTTATAATCCACCAAATCACCACAACATATAAATATTTATATTTACAAAATTGGGAATATTACACAATGGTGTTAAATCTTATATTACACTATTCGGATGATTGATATGTGTACTAACTTATGAAAATGAATCATACTCTTAATTAAAAAAAATTATCATTGTTTTTTTCTATTTTTTAACAAAATTATTCATTTCCTTGGATAATTAAATGTCATTGCCCGGTCCCACCAACGGCTGAATTCAGTATATGCTTCGCTTATGGTGTTCGTCCATGCGAATCCTGTAGAAATTTGATTTACAATCAAACATGAAGAAAACCTTGTCGCAAAATATCCATTAAATTTTAGAATGTCATTAGTAATGACCATTTAACTCTTTTGACCTCAACATGAATCACAACTAAGAATCCTGCTCTCTGCATAACAAATTTTTTCTTTATTAAGAATATAATTCATCTTCATTAATTAGTAGACGTGTCAATCATTCACACATTGTAACATCTCATTTACCACCATCGTCAAATAGAACTTCTAAAATCGTCTTCACAAATCCTGTTTGTAGGCCTAAATATTGTAACAACACCTTTCCTCTTTTTCTTTTCTAAATTGATAAGTAGTGCCTTCGATTATATTCGTGCGGCCCCTCCTGCATCAGCTCCCCGAACTTATTCTTCACCACAACGACCGAATCCTTCTCTATTAATCCGAACCGTTGTATGTTTCCCTGAGAAGAACTGTATAAATCTCATACTTGTTTGAAACCTAGAATATACCGGGATGCTCGAGAAGCAACACGTTCAATTTCTTAAGAAAGCCGAATTCTCTCCTAAAATGGCCTGATTTTGCGATGGAAAGTTTCTTCCACAAAGTAAGACATAGTAATTCATGCACCAAACTACATTTCTTTTTTGCATTTCAACTGAACCCTCCACCATACTGCTCCATTCCGAATAAGGTGAAATATATGGATTCGAGTTGAACTCGCGAAATCTCTCCCATGATTTCACCCATGTTGCTGGCAATGAACATGAAAAGCATGGTTCACAGCCCTTTCTTTTAGCTTATAACTCGACCGAAGAAATAGCAAAATCTGAATTCCAAGATATAAGTTCGATATCCATTGAACTCCACCTACCGGTGTAACTCACTACACGAAACATATCAGTGTGCTTGGGTATGATCCTCAGCATATTATCATCAGGAAACCCGGAATTTCGTTTCAACTCGTTGATTTTAGAAACATTCAACTTCTGGCTTTTGCTCGTCATCAACTTTGCCAACCGCTCAACAAACATCGGTTCCTGAAGATCCTTAACAGATTCTTCCTCTTCCACTAGGAACTTCATACGTTTAGTTAATCGGAAGAAGTACTCATCGTTCTCTCGATATAATTCAAAGCAACAAGGATACTTCTTGAGCCAATTAAGTGACTTACCCTGAAGATCAAGGCTCTTGAACTTCTTCTGAAGGTAATCAATAGATGCGATTTGATCAGGGCAGCCGAGAATTATGTACTTGATCTGATTATTCACCAACCATCTATGATTTCGAGATAGGGCTGATTCAAGATCGGGATCTTTCTTCATTTACCACAAGGAAAATTGTCTAAGCAAATGTGGATGAAAAGGTGATGCATATTTACAAGAACTCCAGCATTTCAAGCTTATTCGGTATCCAAAAACTGTTCCCATTTTTGTAGCTTTTGTTTCTTTGTCACATCTCCATTTCCTGAAAAGACGCATAAGAAATAAACGCTAACAATTTGCAACAATATTCGAATTCGTTCACTACACCGAAATTGATAATAGACAACACGAGCATATATATGAGAAATTCATAGTTGAGTGTCATAAAACTAATCCCATGTTAGAAAGATAAGCCATAATATATGTCCTAACTAGCTAATTAAATTTGTCCTAGAAGGGTATGAACATTACATTGTGTTGATCTCCTAAAGCATTTCAACTTCAAATGATCTCCAACCTTCTTTTCGCCTTGACCACTCCCACAAAGTCAATCATCCAATTTCCATCTACATCACAAAGTTTAATGCCAGCAACAATAAGAAACAACTATGAAGCAAAACAGATTTGCCAGCAACGATAAGAACAACTCCAACCTCATAAAAAGTCCTAACTCAATTGAAAAGTCCACCCCAAATTATTATCTAAGTTATTATCAGTATTCAGTGGATGCCTGTCTCATTATTTAGCCAGCTCAAATGTATCTAACTACAACCACAATTGCATCAAACAACTTCAAATTCACTATGCACTCACCAATATCAATACATAATTATACAAGGCTAATTCTTCGAAAAATCCACCGAAAATAGCGATAACGCCCCAAACAGATCAACAGATTGTACAAATCCGAACGAAAACCCACAAAAAGCACACAAGAAGTCAAGCAAAAAACAAATTTGAAACCCCATCCAAATGCCCCTATTCCAAAAAATGCAAATAACCTCAGAAATTTAACAAAACAATACCCAAAATCTGAAGAAAATAAAAATTAGCAAGTCATCAGTCACCGAGAACAGACAGTGGGCTGGTGGGGGGCATTAGTGGGCGCCGCCGGGAGGGTGCTGCAACATCTCTTTCCCTCTTTTACAAACCAAAGAGGGAATTGTATCGATCAAGGAATTCTAAATTTCAGCAGTCCGTCTAGTATTGTATCGAGACATGGATATGGTGTTATTTAACCCGGTGGGGGAGTTATGAAGGAATTGCACCCATGCATAAAAACTGAAGGGTAATTTTTATTTGTAGAAATTAGAATTCATTTGATCGTACATTATTTTTAATTCTATCTATTATACTAAAACTCGCCCAGCCTACTTTATTATTTGCTGCCTAAGCCCGCCACTTTTTATGTTAGTACTAAGGGTGTGTAAAACCCGAACTGTCACCGAAATAACTGTGCGAACCGAATTAATTCGGTTGATTCGGGTCGGTTTGTGATGCTCTCGGTTTGGTTCTCGGGGCAAAGAATGTAACCCAAATTATTATTCGGTCGGTTGTCGGGTTTTTGCATTGAAAATCAACTACCGGGCCGAAAATCCGAATAGGAACTCATTAGGGGAATTAATATGTGTAAGTTGTAATACCAATTTTCCACTTTTTTCTCGGGCCCCCAAAAACTTTTATTACTTTATCTCCCCATCTTGATTATATATGATAATTATTGCTTTTTCTCTTCCCTCTTGATTCTATCCACTGCCAAAGAGCAAGTTACACAATCAATTATGTATTTTCTCTCACCATTTATCCCATTTACTCTCCATTCACCCCATTTACTTTTCAGTTTTAACACCACCAACCCATATCATCTTCATTCACGAACATCGTACTGTCGGGGCCCACCATTCCCTCTATTGGCCGCGACTGTGCGAGCAGCACTACCGTCAAGCAGAGCCGCAATCAAATCCAAGAAGTAAGCCGATCAGGAGAAGAAGGGCACGAACGACGATAAAGGAGAGCAGATAGGCGGTGAAACCCGAAAACCGACTGTTTTATTTCGGTCGGTTTTTTCCGGTGAGTTTACATCTCGGGTCGGTGATCGGTGGATAAATTTGTTGGTTCGGTTACGCTCGGATATGGGGTGTCTCGGTCGGTTTTCAATCGAATCGGCCAAATGCACATCCCTAGTTAGTATTGCATGCATGGGCCATGCAAATTATTTGCCAGCTTTAAATTAGGCACCTATAATTAAAAGTTTTAAATTTATTTGGCGAAACTCTTCGAATCCTTACAAAGAGTAAAGTTTGCAAGCAGTGCTGCTCATTCGTGTAAAGTTCTCGAAAATCCCGATTTTTGAAAAGAGAAAAACAACCATTTTACATAAAAGTAATATATTTTTTTTATAATCCACTGTGTTATTTAAAATTTTTCAAAAAAATACCATATTTTTAACTTCTTTTCCCCTCCATTTTGCTATGGCTGATTCTATAAAAGACACTGAGGAAACCATCAAATATACTTGCAAATATCACTTTTACTTTACAACACTTACTATTTGGGTTTTCAATTTTGTGGTATTGTGTTGCATCATTTCTGATCTTCACCATACTAAATGAAATTAAATTCAATATATAGCAAAAGTTATTTCTCTCATTCAACAAAAAAAAAAAAAGAAAAAAAAAGCCTGTTCTCTCATTTGTCTAACAGTTCATTTTTAGAACTCAAATTCTATCTCAATTTACTTCTTATGTACTTGCAAGGTTTCAGCTATAGTGATTGTGCTCTTATGGAATAAGAAAACACAAATAAATGAACACTTCTCAAAGAAGAAGAGTTGTTTCTCACATCATCTTGCACTAGAAGAACTGTCAGACGAGTAGCATGGTATGCATCAACCAATACAACTATTCAACCGACGATTAAAAAAAATAGAAGCATTCTTGTATTTTTCAACAGTTATTAGAATTCATTTTCCAATATTGTTTTCAGTTTTATAAGCATGCTCATTTACTTAAAGTTCATGGGGATGTTAAAGGACTTCCTTGTTAGGTGAATAAGATAACAAATTCAACGGGCACTTATCGATGTTTCTCGTTAAAATAAATCATTGCAACCATTATATTGACCCCCCAGATAGAACAACAATATTGCCAAATTAAAATCTTCTATTCTTCATACCAACCTCAGTTTCAGTTCACTTCAAATATATCTTCTAGACTCCAGTTTTGTTGCGATGAACTGGCAATATGCCTTCCACCATGCTGCCAACTTAACAAGTATAACAGAAATACCTACACAACCTAGACCAATATAAACCAGCGAAGAACATAATCAGTTTGAGATGATTGACTTAGGATGAATCCATAATAGTATCAGCATAAACATTTTTTATGTACGGTTCAGGTTTAACCATTCATTAGTACTCCACCAGCAAATGCAGTAAACGTGCTTCTTATATGCATCTCATCAATGATAACTTCTTCTCAATGCTTAATTCTTACAGATTAGATAAGAGATTCTTCACTCTCAGTTACTGGACCAAGGAGGGTCTGCACATCTGATTGTTACATTCGTACAACAAGGCTTCTAAGGTATACAAAGCCAATAATCGTACAAGAATGTATATATAAAAATCATAGTAGCGATAAAATAATTTATCTTTATAGTTCTTTAAATATCAAAGCTTCATATACTATGTTTACTCAGTTATTTTATGATCTGCAGTATTAAAACAAATGATTTCAACAAACATCGACAAGATTCTGCCAGCAGACCTTCTGGAAGTATAAACATCAGCGCAAACATAGCTTTGCATACACAAAATCACGAAGAAACTTATTAAGAACAGCTCTGCATGCAGAACAAAATTATTACCTCCAGAAGTATTGCACAAGTCCACGTGCTTCGTTGCGAGCACGCCACTCGCCGGAGACGTGGGCAAAGGATCGAAGGCCCAATCTAAACTGGCCTTCAATTATTGTTTCTTATTGTGAAATCTAAACCAGCCCATTCCATGGAGGCCCAATCAAAGCCCAATGAACCAAGTCCGAGTCCAACACATGGGCAAAGGATCGAAGGCCCGCAGACCCGAGGGCAGGAGGTTCGAAGCCACGGGATCAAAGCGTCCAAAACTACCTGTCACGACACGGATGTTAAGGACGGTTACCCAAGGATCCACGATTGAGACGTGAGCAACCTCACGACCATTGAGGGAACCACCCTAGAAATCATCGATGTGTTACTATATAAATAGGATTCAACATTCATTGTAAAAGACTAATGCCATCCTATCAATAAAGGATATATTCATTTTTCATTTTTCTGTCTCGTTTGCCTGCTTTTTTATTCTAAATGTTCCGACTATCAATCCCTTAAATTTTCACCCATAACAATTGGCGTTGTCTGTGGGAACGTTGTGAAGAGATTAATAGCGAATGAATCAACACCCTTTCTGGTCACTAGGGAAGAAACCGACGCCATGATGAACTCGAGAATTGCAGAACTCAGCAACAAGCATCAACAGAGAATGCCGGCGTTGGAAAAGGAAAACCAACGGCTTAGAGCTGTCATCCAAAGTCTATCAAAATCTGCTCCAGGGGAACCATCCGGTACCAAAGGAAAGTCAAAACGAAGGTTACCACCAAATTTCGAACAAACAGGCGACTTCCCAGTCCAAGATTTGAGAGACCTTGGTGTCGAGCATGACCTGTGAGATGGGCAGGAGACCTCGCTCTTGTCGTCGCCCAGTCGCTCAGTCGAGAGTGACCCAGGGATCCAAGATCCGCCGCTGGAAACCATCAATATCAACTTGTCAACTACAACTAGGCGGCCTTAGCAACTCGGGCACGAGAGGAAGTTCATCCTCCGAACATTCAGGATATCCTCGACCAGAAGCTTCAGGGGCTTGAAGAACGCATGGCAAAATCTACTAGTTCAGCATCACACATGAAATTTATCTCCAGAGAAAGTTTAGCTGAAACACTATTCACGGAGGAGTTAGACTTTATCAAACTACGGAACTATCGATTCGGACCAGCATATTGAACTCTAGAAATGACATATGCTCACATTGAGCATACCACTCTAGACGAAGGAAGCCCGCATGTACAAAGGCTTCAAAGCGACTCTGGCTGGACCTGCGCTCCAATAGTTTATACGACTGTGCAAAGAAGCGATCGTCTAATTTGCGGAATTGCACCGTCAATTTACTAATCACTTCGCTAGTAGTAAAGCTATCGAGAAGAGGCCAGATGACTTGTATTCGGTCGTTGAAGGGCCAAAGGAAAACCTCCGAAGTTATATGAAGAGATTCAATCACAAAAAAATTTGGCTACCATTTTGCCCAGAGGAAATTCAATTATCGACATTTCGAAAGGGTCTCTAGAGAGATTCTGACTTGTACAAGGAATTAACCAAAAAATCTTGCGCAACCATGGAGAATATCCTCGCCTTAGCGCATTCCCAAGTGAAGTGGGAAGAAGACAATACCTACTGAGGTGCGAAAGAAAGCATCACAAGACGAAAAAGAGTGAAAAAGCTTTGAATCCAAGACTTTCCTAAAAGAGTCGACATAATTGAGAGAAGTGAACCCCAACACCGTGCACTCTCCACCTCTCGGACAAGCTCCTACCCCCAGAATCTATAATTGCAAACCTCCATGGTGACTTGCTGGAGTACATCCTCAATGTTGAATCCGGCCAGGCAGTCCAGATCATGAAGGACCTGGGGAAAAATGTGTCATGGCCGCCAAAGATGAAAATGCTTCAACTTGACAGGGACATAACACACTTCTGTGATTTTCATCGAGATGTGGAATGAAGAACATAGTTTGCAAAGTTGAGCTCGAAGATCGCAGCAATCCTGTCAACTTCGATGACCGGGATCTCGAAGAAACGAGCCAACCACATCATGATGCTCTAGTTATAACACTGGGAGTTTCATACTACAACACCAAAAAAAATTCCCTTGGACGATGCTAAGGGTTCAATTGAGATGAGTCTTCGTGGATGGGAAAAGTTCAGCGAACATTATATTCTACCCATTTTTAAGTCAATGAGCATCCCCGAGTCACAAATGTTGAAGAAATCGGTACCGTTGGTGGTATTAGTGGAGAGAGACTGTGGATGAAGAGAGAGATTGAACTCTCGGCTACGCAAAAGGAATCGAAATGATGATGATCTTCCAAGTGGTGGATGCCTCTTCTTCCGATAACATGATTGTGGGCCGACCACGGATCCACGCCATGAGGGCCATTCCATCCACTTACCACTAGGTAATCAAGTTTCCAACACCATGGGGAACTCAATCAATTCGAGAGGAACAAGAGCAGGCTCAGAGTTGTTATGTGACTGATCTGAAAGGAGCCACCTAACTCGCCAAAAAGGCACGACAGGCGGAAGAGCTCGAACAAGTGAATATCGACCCTGAGCATTCTGAAAGAAAAACATTCATCGAGACAGAGATCAAGGCTGAGCGTAGGGTCGAACTCATTTAGTTCCTCACTTAGAGAAAATCAATCTTCACTGGTCCCACACTGATATGACCCAGATCGATCCTTCTGTGATCACACATAGGCTAAACGTAGATCCAACCTTCGAACCAATCCAACAAAAAAGAAGAAGATTTCCTGAAAAAAAGAACCAAGCCATGAACTTCAATGTCAAACAGTTGCTAGGAATAAGGTCGATCTGAGAAGTTAACTACCCTGAATGGTTTTCCAACTGTGTTGTCATTAAGAAGAAAATGGCAAAAAAGGGTGTGTGTCGATTATAAGACCTAAATAAGGCCTGGCTGAAGGACCCATTCCCAATTCCTCACATTAACCTGATGGTGAATGCAATTACAGGGCACGAAATGCTCAGCTTCAGGGACGTCTTTTCAGGACATAACCAAATTAAGATACACCTAGAAGACGAAGAGAAAACCTCGTTCATGATGAATGGAGAAATTTACTGTTATCGGGCTATGCCTTTCGGGGTGAAGAATGCAGGATCAACATACCAAAGGCTGGTGAACCATATGTTCCGAGATGCCATCGGAAAGTTTATAGAAGTCTATTTAGACGACATGCTGGTGAAGTCAAAAGTAGCAGGGGACCATCTAAAGCACCTAAATGTCGCATTTGATACCCTGGACAAGTTCAACATGAAACTTAACCCAGCAAAATGCTCATTTGGTGTTTCATTTGGGAAATTTTTAGGATACCTGGTCACGAAGGGAGGCATCGAGGCCAATCCCCAACAGATTAAGGCACTCGAAGGCATCAGACCTTTTACTTCAGTCAAGAGGTGCAAAGACTCATTGGGAAGCTGGCGACTTTGAGCAGGTTCAGTTTTCAAGATATTCAGAGAAGACACATCCGTTCTTCTCGATAATAAACAAAGGAACCCAATTCAATTGGACGGACGAATGCACAAAAGCCCTGAAAAAACTAAAAGAATACTCGTGGAACCCGCCGTTGATGTCAAAGCCAGAGCACAGGGAAGAACTCTTCCTATACTTATCAGTGATCGAACAAACACCAGCAGTCGTCTTAGTAAGAAAAAACGAAGGCAAGCAACATCCCATTTACTATGTTAGAAAATCCTTGCTTAACATGGAAATGCAATATACTGCCCTCGACAAACTAGTGTTGGCATTAGTCATCTCGTCCCGGAAATTAAGACCTTTATTCAAAGCTCATCCTATCAAGGTAGTCAGCTCGTATCCTCTAAGGCATGTCCTTTTGATTTTGGTGGCTTTGGGCTAACGTATGAGTCCTAAACAACCATCAGATCTCAAGTGTTCGCCGATTTTATAGTCAAATTCTCACGAACCCCCAAATAGAAGCCGAAAAAAAAGTTGCTGGAATTGAGGACGACTCGGCATGACCCTGGACGCTATGGGTAGACAGAGCAAACAATCTTAAATGAGGAGGAGCCGAAATCGTATTCACCAACCCATCTGGAACAGTTTTTGAAAGGGCAAAATCTAATTCTGCTTTAAGATGACAAACAATGAGTCAGAGTACAAAGCTCTGTACGTCGGAATAGAACTAGCCCATGAATTGAAGGCCAAGTGAAAGAACCCTAGATCGAACCATACCTCTGGTTAATGAAAACACAAGCGTCAAAATTCAACAGGGTCGAAGTCGGATACGTACCAAGGAAAGAGAACATGCATGCAGACTCGCTGGTGGGGTTAGGATCGTCAGCACCAGGAAAAACCCCTCGAGTTATTCCCCTGCTTGAAGCAAAATGGTTGGCCCATAGGGGCTCTGACAAAGCTAAAGATATCGACCAGATATCCGGGGATACATCATGGATGACCCCAATCCGTGAATATCTCGTCAGTGGAATGCTGCCCCAAGAGAGGTACGAAGCTCTCCAAGTTGAGAGAAGGGCTGCACGATTTCTTATGGTTGACGACAAACTTTACAAGAAATCATTGAAGGATAGTATCTTCGATGTCTCGAGACCGGTGAAGGCAAACGAGTGATGCTCGACCTACACGACGGGCAATGTGGGAGCAACTCAGGGTTCCAAAGTCTAACAAGTAAAACGATGTTGGTAGGGTTCTTCTGGCCTACAATGAAAGCCGACGCGACACTCATCATGAAACACTACGACAAGTGGCAACGATTCCGATCCATACTTCACCAATCAGGAGAAATGTTTCACGCTACAATTCCCTCATGGCCATTCATGCGATGGGGAATGGACATCGTGGGCAAACATCCAAAGGCAGCAACTCAGAAAGAGTACGTCATCCTAGGTACCGATTACTTTTCAAAATGGGTCGAAGTCGAAACACTATCACAAATACGGGACGTCCAAATCATTTTATTCGTATAGAAGAAAATAGTTTGTCACTTTGAAGTCCCAAAGGAAATCATCACGGATAATGGAACTTAATTCACTAGTGTAACACCCCGTATTTTATTTTCGCTAATTATAATTATTAAAGTAATCACCGGTGGTCCATAACGAGCGATTATTTAGTCTGAGATTAACTGCTTAAATTTCTTATATTATGATTTAATATGATAAAATATGTCGAGGGGATTCTAGAAGTGGTTCCGGAATCTCAATCAGACATCCGTAGAGAAAGATATCGCGATTGTAAAATATATCGGGAAATCGCCGGCGACAATGATGTCATAACCCTAAATGGTTGGGTATGACCCGAGATATTAAAACATTGTGATTCATCAAACAATAAATTATGTCACTATGATAGTTTGATTGCAATCAAAATCGAATAATCGAAATGTCGCATATTGGGTCAAAGATAGTAGAGCTATTCGCACGTGTCATCAATTTCGTTTCCACTCCCGACTCCCCTTCTATAAATAAAGGACCACCCCTCCCTCATTTCATCCTTTTGAAACCTAGCGAAGCTCTTGCAATTTCATTTCTCGAACCATACTTAGAAGATTTCACAAGCCGAACCCGTGTAATCCATCGAATCGAAGGGGAAGGCAGGAGGGAGTGCTAACCATCAACTCAAATCATAATTTAGCATTCGAGGTAAAACCCTAGCTAAACCCTTTTATCTTCATCCTTGAAGAACACGATTAATCATTGTTA
>AYJT01026307.1:0-12354 GCA_001278415.1 Ocimum tenuiflorum | reverse complement strand
CTTAAAAGGACATGAAGAGCCTTGACTTAAACCCGCTTTGAGGAGATCTATTGAATCCATTGATATTCAAAGTACCCAACCAAGTCTCTGGTCTGACCCAGCGACTAAACATATTACTTAAAATGATTCCAACATAATAAGATGTGTTATGAAAGATAGTACATCGTTATTATTGTTTCGATATTGTACTCATGTTTGTGAATTCGTGAAGATGTTTGCTTTGTCAAGAGAGCTACCGAGCCGCATCTACTTGATTATCATCAAGCTAACTAGGGCGTAAGGTGGCTTTCTTACACATAAAAACAACTCACGTTGCCTTTGTTTACGAAAATCTATGAACTGTGCTTTGTTTGTGAACTTGAATAGTCGACACTAAATCATATTGCAAATGAACTTGTTCCATCTGCGCGTCTGAGCCGAATAACTCGGTAGGGTGAGACCAAGGGGTGGCATTATGTTGGGGATTTGACCCTAGCATAATTGGAGCACCGTGACTGTGAGAGGAGGCCTCCTCAACAGATCACTTGAATTTATGCAGAGTGGGTGATGTGATGAATGGAATCGTGATGAGCTCATTGAGAAATTGAATGATGAACATACTAAAATATTTTGATGAACACGAGAGGATTTCAGAACAATAAAACCTCGTGGGATTCTATGTGCTTGTACTAATTCTTCTTATATAATGTATGTTTTGGCGATGTGTCCACTGAGTTCTTTAGTACTCACGTCCTGCATATATTTCTAAATGTGCAGGTTGAGCACCATGAGGAGACAAAGATGTTGAGTATAGGGAATTATTTTGAAAACCCAACGCCCTGGGGAATGCATATTCATATGTATTCCTCAACCATGCTTCCCAATTCAGAACTTTTGACTCGATGTCTGTAACTAAATACATACTATTTACATTGGTTCTGTAATTTGACTTCTTGCTTATTTCTGTTATTGACTCCTTTATGTTATCCTCTATAATATTTCTTATTCCGTACCCGGCCAGGGAGGTCAGGGCGCTACACTTTATTCCTGTGCTTATCAACACTTGATTGATTGCCTGATCAACAATCTGTCATTATCATACATTATAATTCAACATTCGAGAGACGAGAATCGTTATGCAATTAGGAATAAGGAACACAATAATTCGAGAGAAAAAGAGAATTATTATGAGAACTTGAATCATGTGATCTTTCTGGAGTTACATGTTAGTTATTGGATAGATATATCAATCTTGACTTGTAATCTACGGTTTACTTGCTTCGAGAGAATGTTGAAACTAATTTGGTGATTGTTCTAAATGAACTGAATAAACTCTTTTTCCTGCTTGTCACTGTTCTAAATTGAACCCATTGAAATCTAGCTCTGGAACATGTTTGCTCATTCTGAATTTGAATATTTTATTTGCTTAATCATTTTAGTTACGTTTTAATCTTCCCGTCTAGTATAAATAATCATTTATCTAATCGGTTGTCCAAACAATAATAACGAGAATTTCTAGTAATTAATCTGATTCGTTTGTACAGTCCTTGTGGGATTCGACCTTGCTCACTACTGTATACAATTACACCGTACACTTTAGCGATCAACATCAGCCAGGACAGTTTCCGAGCATCTTCATCTGATTCCCATGCCCCCACTATATTCTCAAGCTTCTCAATTCGTGTCTGGGACTCCTTTATGTATTGCTCAGTCTTGCCCATAAATGCTATGAGCATATTATCCATACTCGGCTTTTTCGGATAAATGATCTTGCCATTGCCCAATTTAAAATCTGGAGATTGGTGTAGAGCATTGTTCAGGTTTCTGTATGACAAGTTCAAGTGCTGGCGATTTGATTGGTAGTATTGATTACCACTCTGCTGCTAGTGGAAGTTGTTGTACACACGGTTATTTATAAAATTAACATCCTCGATCTGGGGGTCTCCATACTGCTCACTTCTTGGTGGAACCATAGCATCGAATTTGTTGTTCAGTGCAGCTACCTGAGCCGCGAGTAAGCCAATGGGGTCTAAATTTGTGGCGGCTGCAACTCTCCTCATGTTCTGTCTCTCAGCTACCTGGTAATTGTTCTTGCACAACTCTTTGATCACACTTATAGCGAAGTCTTCTCCTTTCCCAAGTAGTGATCCATTTGCAGCCAAGTCCAGATCTTTTTGATTTTCTATTGTGCACCCTTGGTAGAAGATACCAATTTGGTCCTCCTTATCGAAGCCATAATTCGGGCATTTTCTCAACATTGCCTTCAATCTGGTCCAGGCTTCGTTCAATGTTTCGTCATCACGCTGGCAAAACTGCGTGATCTCTCCCTTCAAACAAAGAGTTGTGCATAGAGGAAAGTATTTCAGCAGAAATCTTTTGGCCATTCCAGCCCACGTTACTTCTTCTTCGTCTATGGCAGTGTCGTACCACTCCCTCGCGTCATCCCTCAAGAAGAATGGGAACAACCAGAATTTGATTGCCTCCTCAGTCGCTCTGTTGATCTTAACAGTACTATCGATCTGAAGGAAACACCCAGATGCGCATTCGGGGTCCTCCGTGGCTCGCTCACCATATGTATTCTATTGAACTATAGCCAAAAGGGCTGGCTTTAGTTCAAAATTGTTCGCCTAGATCGCCAGTCCAGGTACAGTGTCTCTGACCGTTACGTGCTGAAATCTGTGTCTGATAGGCGTCTGCATTATTTCTGTCCCTGAGCTGTTGTCGCAACTCCACCATTTCCCTCTGCATACGCAGCATCATCTTGTTCATGCCTTCTTCACCCATCTGTGCTCCTTGATGTTCTCGTGCAGTTTTGGCTCAATTTTTTCTAGCAGTGGCTTCAATTTCTGGATTGAACGGTGCTAATGGCTATTCACCAGTCCACTTGTTCATACACTACCTAAAATCAAGAGCCACGTCAGTCTAAAAAAAATTAAAATCACAACAGAAAATAAAAATGTCTAAATCAATAACTATTATCCTTTCTATATACTAATCTATTTTCGACACAGTCCCCGACAACGGCGCCAAAAAATTGATTGCTAAAATATTTAACTACCCGTAAGGTCGAATCCCACAAGGACTGCATAAACGAATTAGATTAATTACCAGAAATTCTCGTTATTATTATTTAGACGATCGATTCGACAGATGATTATTTATACTAGACAGGAAGATTAAAACACAACTAAAATGATTAAGCAAATAAAAGATTCAAACTCAGAATGAGCAAACGTGTTCCAAAGCCATATTTCAATGGGTTCAATTTCTGGCAGTGACAGGCAGGCAAAACAGTTTATTCAGTTCATTTAGAACAATCACCAAATTAGTTTCAACCTTCTCTCGAAGCAAGTAAACCGTAGATTGCAAGTCAAGACATATATATCTATCAAATCACTAACATGTAACTCCAGAAAGATCACAAGATTCAAGTTCTCACAATAATTTTCTTTTTCTCTCGAATGTCAAATTACTGTGTTCCTTAGTCCTAATCGCATAACGATTCTCGTCCCTCGAATGTTGAATTATTATGTATGATAATGACAGATTGTTGATCAGGCAATCAATCAAGCAATAAGGAGAGGAATAAAGAAAAACGAACCAGAATTAAATTGCCAAAATTCAAGTCACATGTCAATAACTCAAATCCATTTACTCTATAACCCTAGAACATCAGAGTTTTAGCCTGACATCGTAAAAACGAAAACTAAAACAATAACAAAGGAGTTCATGGTGAAGAAGAAGTAAAGAAATCGAGAGGTGATTTTGTCGTGCTTCGTCTGGACTCCAAGATCTCTCTATGGCTCCATTTCTCTCCAAGATGGGTGTGAATATCGAATATTCCCAACCCTTGTCACGTTCTTCGCCTCTCCTTTTATACCCATGGCTCGAATTTATCGAAACGGGCCCAAACTTGTGAAGAAACACGGTCAGACAGCCTCTGTCTCACGTTGTTTGGTGTGCCAAAATCACGCGCACGGTCCGTGTGCGCGGGACGCACGGGCCGTGCGTAGCCTCTGTCCGCCCTGCTGCGCGAGTTCATGGTTTTGACTCTAACTTTCACGTTCGGACTCGAAATTGAGTGATTAAACTTGCGTGGGAAAGAAAATTCAAAGAGCTTTCCAACCATATGAATTAATGAGCAGAATTCCAAGTACAATGAGAGCTTGACTCATTTTAGTAGACCTTTGTCTTAACACCTTATTGCAAATGCTTGCTTTTTGTATGTTTTCATTGATTTTTCCTTAACAAGCTTAACAAACACATCAAAATCTCGCATATATCAAAATATATCACTTTAACATCATAAAATCATATGTTTAACATAAATATGCACACAAACCTTGTCTCCAAACATGAAAAAATTGGTGTTTGTCAATTACCGATTTATAATTAATTCTAAAAATGTTCGTTTGATCGGAACGAGAACCGAATAATTGAAACATCGCATAATGGATTGGAGACATAAAGCACTTCGCACGTGTCATCAAATTCGTCCCCATCCCCACCCTCTCTCCTTTAAATAAGTCATCACCCCTCATTATTTCTCACCCTAAAAAAAATCGTAGAGAAGCTCTCTAAGAATCGAAACTCAACCATCACTTAGAAAATTTTTTGAGCCTAAATCGTTGAACAGGTCTAATCAAAGGGGGATATTGACGGAAGTGCTAGCCATAATCGTAAATAGGATTTAAACTCTCTTTTAAGGTAAAACCCTGACCCCACGTTTTCTTTATTCTTGAAGATCATGATAATCAAATGCTAGAAATCATGTTATCATACTTGTCTATCTATACTAGCATCTTTTCCAAGAATTTTATTTTATTATATCATGATTTGAGCCATAAACCCAAAACCCTAGTTTTTCATGTCTCTCATTTGATGCCTTAGGATGATTGTATGGTGTTTTTTACCATCTAGCCCTTAGTTTTGATTATTTGGAACCTATTGATACCTTCATTGTGAGATTTAGCCCTAAAACACAAAAATTTGAAAAATTTCTCGAGAGTATTTATGCCAATCGATCAACCTCTCGATCAACCCATAGATTGGATTCAAATAGTTGTCATACGATAGATCAATCAGTCATCTGATCGACCCAATCATTCTCTACACTTGATCCCTTGATCCTTAGTCCTGAATGGATCCCCTTCTTCCCTAATATAATCGGATTAGACCGATCACGCTTTGGATCAGCCCGATCGCTTGTCTTTACACTTTTGTTTTATCTCACATATCATTGTTAACACTACCAATTATTCCACATGCAATCTAGACTTACGTTCTACGAGCCCCAAACCCTAAACAACACTTCCAAACTCAGAATGGATGGACACTTACGCCTCGTTCCTTATTCTAGCTAATCGAGTGCCTTCTTTCCCTTGTGACTTATACTCCATCTAATGGTTGCATTACGAGAACATAATATCCTAACTACTCAGTACCTTAGAGTGAGCGTCATCTTTATTTAATCTCTTGAAACCTGAATGAAAAGCTCAATTGTCGACCCTTGTCTTAACATCAACCCAACGACTACAGTATATGATAAAAGACAAATAAATGAATACTAAGATTGTCACAGTTAACAAGACATGTTGCGAATGTTCTACTTACATGGTTACAAATATTTGGACGAAGTACTTAGAACAATAATTTCGTGAAGGTAACCGACTCATCGAAGGAGCTGCTGATCAGTCCAACCCGAACACCCCTAAGCATTAGCCAGGATGAAGGTGGGCTTTCCTATACTAAAATGACCCTACTTGTTTATTTTGTAAAAATCTTTGAAATGCTTTATTTGCGAACTCGAATTGTCAGCACTTAAATTGTTTTTGCTTAATATACATTATCCCATCTGCGCGCTCGAACCAAGGAAATTGGTAGGGTGAGACCAACAGTTGTTGGTGGCTTATTTACGATTCGAGTCTTGTCTTCCGATGAGTAGCAAGTTAGTACACTTGGGGTGCCGTTATGTTAGGGATTTGACCTTAGCATAATTGGAACACCGTAACTATGTGAGGAGACCTCCTCCACAAATCACCTTGATTACTTGCAGAATGGGTTGAATTGTGATTTATTGATGATGTGATGAATAATTGATAAGTAAATGATAAAATATTTTGATGAACACGAGTGGGTTTCAAAGCCTAAATCTCGTGGGATTCCATGTGCTTGTGTTGACCTTTCATATAAAAGTATATGATTTCGGCTAACGTGTCCACTGAATGCTTTTGTACTCACGCCTACATATCTTTCAAAAGGTGGAGGTTGAGAACCATGAGGAGAAGATGACGTTGAGCAAGGGATTATTTTGAGAACTTAGTGCCCTGAAGAATGCATCTTCATATGTACTCTTCAACCACACTGTTCAGAATATTGTAATTACGAGTGATGTCAAACACTTTTAATATATCATCAAGCTTAGATTGTAATCAATGTATATGATATTGATGTAATAGCTTAGATTCAGAAGAGTTGAAGACCACAACTGTGTGGAACACAGTTGTGAGGCAAAGTAGCTGAAAGCAACCGGCTGCAAGATATAGAAGACCACAACTTAGAGAAGATCCCAGCTGTGAGACCAGTTGTGAGAAACACAACTGAGCTGACAGTTTAATCATGAACTGACCAGCTGAGAAATAGAGAGAGAAGAAGACTTCAAAGCTGACAACCAGATCAACCAATTGTCACTTCGGAGAAAAGGTCAATGGAACTAAGTCAGTTCTCAATCAACCTTAAAACCCAATTGTCTCTAGTACATCTGAGATTCAAAAAGGAATGTCAGAAGTGCCAAGACATGCAGCAGAGCTGACCTACCAAAATGTACCTTAACAAGGTAGTCAGTTCCCGGTTATTATCCAACGATAATAACCTCAGTCGATTATCCTCCGAGTAAAGAGCTGATAAAGCCTGTCGTAAGTACATCAACGACACTATTTCCGATGCCAATTTTGAGGGATTCGTCCGCTGTGAGGCAACGTATACTATACAAATCCATCACTTATAAATAGAGGAGTCGAAGCAAGGAGAATAAGTTACACACAGACTACTGATCTTAAGCCATTATCTGCGATTTAATTCTCTCTAAGCTCTCAAGTCCTTCCAAGTACTCTAACTCGAGAGCCAATTCGGTGATCCGAAGCTTTCAGCTGAGGATACCGAGACATTCTCAAGTCCTTTTTCTGATAACAACACTCACAATCGATCTAAGTTCTCGAAGAGAACTCAAATCTTCAACCGCAGGTCAAGAAGCCTAGGAAGCATATTCTGGTAAAGCTTCAGAGATCAGTCGTGCCCGCGATCGAGGATAGAAGAGATACTTTGTTTCAGAAGAATCTTAATTGTAACCCTTATTCAAACATCATGTACAAGAGAGATTAGTGGATTCCCTTCTTGTGAAGGAAGAGAGGATGTAGGATTGTTCATATCTGAACCTCTATAATATCATGTGTCATTTATTGCTTTCATTTGAATATTTGTCTAAGTGTTTCAAACCCAGCTACCAAGTAGTAGTGGGAGTATAACTGTTAACGAACCTAAAACCTACTCGATAAACAAACACATTTCGTTGACCCAACTGACTTGGTCAACAAGTCAGCTGAGATTAAAATTTGGGATCATTATTTCCGCAATTGCTTTATTGACTAATGCTTCCGCAAAGCATATACCTCTGATTTAGGACCAACACATACTTTCCACCATCAAACTCTAGACCCATTGCCTTAACATTGTAATTCAAATACTTAACCTCTATATCGACACTGTCCCATCTCACTCTTTATCTTAACTTATTCTCTATAGTTCTCAGTTGTTTATGAATTCCTGTCAAAATTTCCATTTACTTATGGTTATGGACGATGAATGAGTGTCAAATCTTGTTAATCATGAAATTATCCCTCAGCTGCGCAGTAGTGTCCCCGCTGTCTAGGTCGGGGTGTTACACGATAATTATCTGATCCGGTAACCTGATAATGATTCGATAACTATATGATCCAATAAAAATATTAAATAATAACACGGTATGAAATATTAAAATTTAAAGTTTAAATTTCAACTAAAAAATTTTCACACGCACAACAAGAGATATTAAAGTTCTAACATACAAATAAAGATCTCAATCATAAAAATTCAACTAATGAGTATGAATTATGTATAAATAATATTATAATATATTAAACATATTAATTTCTTAATGGATCACTAACAGATATCCGTATCCGATCTGATATGCAGTAATCCGATCTGATCCGTATCCGACACGAATTCGATTTGAAATTTTTGTGTTCTTATCGGATTGATCCGAAAATGATCTGTATTCGATAAGTCTATATTCATACCTGTAATTATCGTGTGGAATCATGTCGGGTTATTGGATCGTGTCAGAAATTGTCAACCCTACCTTGAAGGATGACGGGGAGGGGCATCGCCTAAGAGCTCTCGATTTTTGGGAGCCCTCAAATTTTTTTTCAGTGGATATATTCAATATATATTCACTTTTTTCAAAGTCAAACTTAGAATTTTGTATAGGTATCATCATATTTTGAATAACTGAAAGTATTCTAAGTGAATTTTAACTTTTTACATAATCACAAGATATTATCTTTATTGGATGAAAACATATTGCATGTTAAACTTTATGATGCTCTCAAACATAATAAATTATTTGATATTGATTCTAATAATTTATTTTCATGCTTGTAAATGAAGCAAATGTGTTTATCAACTTAAGTATAGTTAATTCTTGAAGATCTTGGATCTGTCAAACTACTATTAATCATACATGTTACAAAGACATTTTTCAAAATTAAAATCATTAAATCACATGTGCATTATACTATATCAAAGAAAGGTTGAGTAATTCAATATATATTATGTGAAAATGAGATATAAAAATTTGATTTTGACATTTAATGATTTTTTCTATTATTGCAAAATCTAAATTATTTCAACAATTTTTTTTAATAATCAATTTTTTGTTGTATTTTTGTATTTGATGGTTGCTATCCAAAATGAAAAATTTTGAAGATATAATGTGTTGCAATTACAAATTTTTAGCATTTCTGTCCTAAAACTTTAGGCCCTGATTTTCATTTTCCCCACGGACCCCCATATATTAGGGCCAATCCTGATTGATATCCTTCCACAGTCATCAATTTATCATGCCATTCGTTAAAAGAATTCCAGTAAGATTCTTTATTGCCGATTAAGTCTACATGTTTAATGTAAATTTAGAGCAAAATTATGTTTCCGAATACATATAGATGTGACGTTTTGCTGATATATTTTCAGTCGTATTAAATGAAATAGATATCTTCTACTTATTAATTTGCTTAACGGACAAGATTTAAAATTTTCTTGAGTGCATTTTTCATTTAATTTGATACTCTGGGGAAATTATATAAAAGTGCACTAGAAAAAGAAATTGTGGCTTCTATAATTATTGTAAAGCTTTAAACAATTATAATTCACTAAATTAATTTTCTTTCCCGTTCCCTACACTAAATTAAATAAAATGATATGATCTTCCAAACAAAATCCTTACTGCATATATGTATAAGAAGAAAATTGTAAAAAATAAAACTTAAAGATAATATGCACAAATTGACTAATAATGCACTAAATACTCACAGAATTCCTCAAACTTAACTAGAAATAATATTTATTAATAAATTTAAACTTTAAGTAATATGTATCTATAAATTTCAACTTATGCCTAAATTTAAACCTTCTATACTCCGCCACTTCAGAGACCAGTGTTCGAACCCCCCCATCCTCAAATCCCCTAACTCAAAAGAACTTTAAAGGAGGTCTTTCATTAGACTGTCTAAATCATTTAGGCAAATTTGAGTTTGACATTCAGGGAGGTATAAGTTTGGATTAGTGAAAATAAATTATTTGGATCCGCCTAAATCGTGTAAGCGGTCTAACACAAGTTTTTACAAAAGCCACTGATCACTATTTATATATTATTGTTATGCATTTCACATATATGAGCAATTCTGAGGCAAAGCCACCTTACAGAAGCAATAGTTTTAGAGCCACTTTCTTGAAGACTGAATCACACTCCCCATGGGGTAAAACTCTACTAAATGTGTAAATCCAAAACAGATCTGTTCCTCAGAAAAGAAAAAGAAAAAGAAAAAAAGAAGAAGTCTGAATTGTGATGGCAGATTTTATTTATAGTAACTGTGAAACTCTGAAAGGTGGTTTTTAGACATAGATGGGCATATAATGAAACATCATTTACAATACAAGTTGCAAACTTGAAGCATGTTATGTTATGAAATGACATTTGGAGTCGTCTTGTACCTCTTTTTGACAAATGGGGCATTGCTGCAAGCACCACTCAAATGTGCTAAAAATTAGACTTATGAAACATTAGGTTCATATGCACACCAAAAGGTAGAAGAAAAACGACCGGAAAAAATGGCATTTTCAAGGAGGCAAAAGGGGGAGAAAAGGCTGCATGTGCATTGGCATTGCTGGAGTTGTCAATCTTTCTATGTCATGATCATATGACTTCAACAAAGATAAATATGTACAGTATGAATGAACCATATTCCTTTACCACTTCTCACAAGCAAAAGGAAAAACAAGTGTGAACCGAAGATATAAACACGAATGTGGTTTCTTCTAGGAGACAAAACTATGTTACAGAAATCATACTCTTCCTTTTCTTTATTTTTGCTTTGAATTGTATCTGAATGTTGGTAACTGATCCGCCGGAAAGCCTCTGCTGTGGCTCCCCAGAGTAATTGGGATTCCTTAAGATGACAAATGAATTTTAAGAAAGTGATCCATATGGACACTTATACGATTGTCTGCAAACAACTTCAAAGTTGAAAAAGATACTGACACAAATTCTAAACAGGTCATGACCAACCTTGTAAGTCATTGTATCAGGATCAATATCATCTTGCCTGATGCTGCGACTTCCACCCTGCATAGAGTTATGATAATTAGGGGACATGCATAATGGCAAGGAGTTGGAGAGTAAGAAAGTACACTGGCTCTTAATGTTGATCTTGTGTTGTCTGTAGATTAAATTCAAGCAACTCTTAAGTATTAGCAGTACAAAAATTCATAAAAAGGCAATTCACAGAGGAGATTGTATAAAGTCAGTCAGCTCTCGAATAGAATGACACATTCTCGTAAGCAAAGGTCAAATGTCAAATAATTGTTATATCACTTTAAGAAAGACTAAATGAACAGTTCTGACTCCAAAGATGAGCTTGATTCTTGATATTTACGGGTCATGGTGGAAGAAATTTAGTCCAGGAACCAGTACGACGCCCTTCCTAGCCGGAATTTAGCATGAGTGCTGAAAGATTTCAATGGAAGCTAATATGGATCGATCTCTATCTTTCTATCTTCAAGAGGGGAATACTGTATTAATAATGCCAGTTTAAGGCTTAACAGCATCAGTACAACTTAATAATACGGCACTTTTTTCGGCATATGGCCATTAAGAACACACATTCAACATCCAAATCCTTCAATCTACTGAAACAAGGGCATCATCACAAGCAACAAAGACGCAGAAACGCAATGAAACCGCCATTAAAAATGACCAATTTATCATGAAGAATCCAAATAAATGGCTTGCTGAGAGCGATTTACAGAAACAGACTAAAATGGTGGTTGTTGCTGTTGCCCTTTTCTCCCTTTCCTCTGCCACATTGAAGTAAGTAAACGGTGAAGTAAGAGAGAAGAATAAAAGTCAAAACTGAACATATAAAAGACGTTTTTATATGTGGGAAAGTTGGAATGAAGTGAGCCTACTCTGTCTTGATAAAGAATTGCGGCCGGCTGGCATCGGCAACTCTCTGCCATCGTATCTAATCCGAGATCTTATTAGTTCTTTATCTTTCTTTTTAGGATGAGATCTGATTTATTATGATAGAGTGCAGTGCTATGTTTCCTTATTGTTGTCAAATAATTAGGTAACGTGTCATAATGGCTGCGTCCCTTCATGAGCTTAAATTAGGGTTTTCATCTTGTTTATTTAAGGAGTCGTCTATATTAAAGTAAAGTGTCGAATATTTTGGGATTTTAGGGAGCAGCTGTGCTGCTTAGGGATAGCATAGCTATTTTGGCTTCTCACGAGGTTTATTCTTTATTTTATTCAATAAAGTTTATGTTCAATTATTCGTTTTCTATCAATTGGTGCGGTGAATGTGGAGGCGAGATGGTGACCATGCACAATATGGAGCAAAGGATGGAGTCTGTGGAGAATGATTTTAAGGACGTGACGGCTGCAATTTGCAGCCTCGAATCACGTCAGGAGGAGTCCGCACGAAGTCAGTGCGAGATGTTTGTTAAAATGGAAGAATTTATAGCCCGCGTAGTCGGTGGACCCCCGCCGACCTCACCGTC
>AYJT01026264.1:0-16976 GCA_001278415.1 Ocimum tenuiflorum | reverse complement strand
TCATTAAGTCAGGGGCAAAACGGGGCTTTCTGGACATAAATTGCGCAAAAATGCATACAGACATGATCGGGTCGATCGGGTTGATCCATTTTCCAAAAACTTCACAAACTCTCTGGAATGGTCGATCAAGCTGATCTACACTCGGATTGGTCGATCAACATCGGATCGAGTCGATCCACTTCCCGATCAGGTCGATCATCTCACAGCAAAAACAGACTGCATGGCTTCACGAGTTTGGCTCTAACTTTCACATCCGAACTCAGAATTGAATGATTCAAGTTGCGTTGGAAAACTAATTCAGATATATTTACAACCATTTTATTTAAAGACTGAAATCCCAAGTACATAGAGAGGTTGAATCCTTTGATTGAATTCCTTATGCAGTACATTGCTTGAAATGCTTGTTTTTCATCCACTTTTGCTTGTTTTTCATCAAAATCCTTCAAAACAACTCCAACAAGCATAATATCCCCACGATAAACATATCAAGCTGATAGTAACATGATTTTTCATGTTTTCAATACATGCCAATCATGGTGCTATCACCCATTTGCTTTTTATGAATTTCAATTGTAGTAGATTAGAACCTTCTCTCATGATTTTTTGGATAGAGAATCGGGATATTGATACGAATTAGTGCTTGATGATTGTTTCTTTACACCACGGCTGGCGCCAATTTGTTGAGGTTCATTTTTTGCCGGAATCGATGTAAGGCTCTAGGTTTGATTATAATCGTACACAACGACTTCAAAAAAGGTTTGTGGTCCCCCAGAACGGACTGACTGATATTTTATATATTGAAAAGGGTGAATTATAGAGGTTTTTCGATGATCAGCATCGGAAGAATTATGAAAAATATGCTTTTTGCTACAGGATGCCAATCAGCTGTAGGCTGAGAGTGAAGGTGATATATATATGTGTAATGTGTGATTGTAGCTGACTAGTCAACTATTTATACGACAAGTATAGGGCGAATCAAAATTTGCTAAGGACCAAATAAAAAATAGTCGGGGGCCAATCTGCAAATTGCGTGGAATTCATTAGAGTTATGCTTTAGGTGCATACTGACTCAACAGAGGAATCATTCTAAATCCTTCCTGTACATGCACAAGCATGTGATCAATATCGTGCAGATTTTGTGTGAGAGCTAAAGGGTTCTGGTCTGATGAGCTCTGAGGATCAAGGCCTTTCGAGGGTCTTCATCCTAGCCATGATCGTGGATCTTGAACTTTTTTCGGGGTCGATGGCCTCTGCTGAGGTCTGTTCTGCCTTAGTCTGATTTTGGCTGGCGGTCTCAGGTGCTTTTAGCGGTCGAGGTCTCGGTTTGATGATCTTGATATTTTGACCCTCAACACTCCTTTTAGTCACAAAACGATGTGTATCGACGACATGATCAACAGGAATAATGATATTTCTTTCATTTATCCCATCTTGTCAAGGTACGCACTCGAGCACAAACCTATCGAAATAACGGAGGCACACATCGAAGCAACACAAAGAGACATGGAAGTAAATTGAACTATTTCATTTCACAATGAATACTTACATTACGGTATTTACAACTTATATCGAATATTTACATTGAGGCATTTTATAATATAATATATATATACATATATACAATATCGGACTTGGCCCACTACAAAATCTAACTACAGGTGCCGCCACCTTGCAGGCTAGTTAGTGTCGGTAGACATTACCGCGGCACCCGCTCAAGCAGTTGGAGAGTACTCGGACGATTCAAATTCAATGGAAAAATTTTCCAACTTATTGAAGTCCTAGCCGAGATATTACTTCTTCATGAAGGCTTTCAGCTTCTCCTTCATGGTATCGGCAATCATGACCTGTTCATGGGTACCAGCCTCCGAGAGAAAAATGGCATCAGGTCAATGCCTCAACCCGCGCGAGCTTCTTTGAGCTTATGCTGCAATTGCTCAAGATCCTTCTCAGCCTCTGCCAACTCTCTGCGAAACTCCCCAAACTGCTCCTTGTTGCAGGCCAAGCTCCCTTTGTAGTCATACCTCTGCCAGGCTGTGTAGTCTAGGCCCTCGATGTTGGCCTTGAACTTGTTCTTCAGCTCAGAATTCTCCTCGAGGGCTTTGGCCAAACTCTCCTCAGCTTGAAACTTGATTGTGTCAGCTGAGGACCAGTGCTGCTGGGCCTCATCCCTCTCTTTCACAGCCTGATCCCTCTCATGCTTTATCTTCTCCAGCTCTTTTGTAAGCCAGGAGCGATCGACCACCACCTTCTCAATCTGAGAGAATATGCTGCAAGAACCGTCAACTCCGGGCAACAAATTCGGGATCACCAATAGAGGATTTCAAATAGAAAAGAATAAATCGACAGAAATTCACCCAGATCAAGAGCTCGAAGGGATCGAAGCACTTTCGTTCGGTTTGCGTGGAGGCATTGCCAAAACCTTTGCCATGAATGGTCGTCACAATCATTTCGAGGTCATAAAAAAGTTTGTACTTTCCTTTCTTTGACCTCATTCTTGTTTCCCCAACAGGGGTGGTAGATGGCAACGCCAACCTCGTGTACAGAGAGCAGTCTCGGGCTCCTCGATGCGAAGTTTTTTTGAACTGAGTATGGGCAGCTCAAGGGGGCTGGATCCACTTCTTCGAAGCCATGGTAGTGCGTGGAGCGGCTAGTGCGTGAGCCTCCTCTGCCTCTCAGCGATCTTCCTCTGCGATCTCACGCATGTGAAGCTTGAAGGATTCTGACAAGTTGACGCATCATGGGGGCATCAGCCGCCTGCCCATGAGGATCCTGCCATGCACAAGGGCAGCACAACGATAGTTCTCGACACTCAGACTTTGCAAACCCTCCTATTCAATTCCTCCTCTAACACAGGTCCATTGATACCTTCAGGAAGAGCATTTAGTGTCAGCCATCCGAAAATTGAAACAAAAGCCAAGCCCAGAAATGAAAAAGGCCCAACGGGAGCATAAGGTAGGAGTAAAGGTGCTGGGGACAGAGCCTAATTCTTCCTCCGAGAAGAAATATGTCCTCTTCCACCTGGTGGGGTAACCAAACGCCTCCCACTCCAATCCCCTATTCGGGACATCGGGATATCACACCAGGTATTAGTAGCATTCCTCGAGCACCTTAATCAAATTGTACAAATAAAAAATGTCCTCAAGAGTAGGTTCCTCTAACCCATTCTCAATATCAAAAAAGAACATGGCGACTAGATGCCGCATGCCAGAGGAGATAGTTGCATCGGCGCGAGCCTCAGCTGGCTGAAAAGCCTAAAGTAGAAAAGATGAATGGGGACCCTCGCTCCCTCATTCATAAAAGCTAAAAAAAAAGAAACATGACCTGGGAGAGGACGATGATACCTAACATCGGAATTGGGGATCATACCCTAATACCAATCCGGAAACCCAGCAAAGCTTAGCCACAACCATCATCTGTTGACGGGTAACCATAGATTTTGCATGGAGAATCTCACCCTTGACATTCCCCTCAACATAAGTTTGTCTTGAGACAAGGAATTCTCAGCTAACCCGGAAACGGACAAGGAATCAACTAATGAAAAGCAAGAAAGTAGATAAGGAAAATGTATGCAATTAGCATTTTTACACCTCTTTATATTCAAATTGGAAATTCCAACAAACACCAATTAAATGACATCTTTGATTGGTAAGTCAATCGAGATATTCTCCTCGATGCATTTCTATAATTATCATTTAAAATTGAAATATCAATCTGCTATACTCGGGGCTATGTCACCCCCTCGAGGTTATTCGATTTCTTAAGTGTAGTTCAATACACAGTGTTGCTATATCGGGCATCCGACACACACTCGGGGCTGCGTATTCCCTTCGATGATATCTTAATCGATCGAATGGGGTTTTTATTCCACTCATGAATAGTCATGACAGAGATCTATCTCCGTAATAATCGAAGGAATTCTATTATATTTATGGAATTCTTATCTTTCGTGCATCACTTTATTATGGCTCGACGTTATGACTTACTTTCGAACATCTCTTTTGGACATAGCTTGCAACTATGATTCGCCAAATTATTTACTACTTCATACCCAGCTTAACACTATGATATATATACTCGGGACTGCCACCCCGGCAGCATCGGCCAACCATCTCTCGACTATTTACACTCTTGAGCTGGCCTCAGGCCCCTCGACCGAGCCAAAAACTCGCACCTCCATTATCAGTCACCGGGCCTATCTAATTCTGCTTTTGGTTCAAAAACCTAAGTGATGCCACATTATGGGCTCATGGTTCTGCTTTTGATTCGAAAAAAACTGAGGGATGCCACACTATCGGCTCATGGCCCGCGATGAATATTCCACTTTTGGTTTGAAAACCTGAGCAATGCCATACTATAGGCTTATAGCCCGCGATGGATTTTTTGCTTTTGGTTCGAAAACTTGAGCGATGCCGCACTATCGGCTCTTGGCTGGCGATGCGCGGGATGCCACATGATCCTTAACCACGTAATTATGGAACGACAGATAAAAATGTTTAGAAGAACTCTGAGGGAGCGTGGTGTTCCAAATGTCCAACGAGAATTAACTTCCAATATCCCTCAACGGCTTCTTTCGGTGGGCACGAATAGGCCCGGAGGATAAACTTCTATGAGATGTGAACAGACCCCCTTGGAATTTAAACTTTCCAACAGCCCTTTGTGGCTTCTCTAACCTCGGAGAATAAACTAAATCCTTAACGAATAAATATTCTATCGTCGTGCTCTTGTTTCAGGTCTCCACTCGAAAAGAGAACCTCAAACACTCAACGACTAATCAAAAGAGGTATAATCGTTCAAGTCGTCGAATTAATTTATACCTCACCCGGTTACATCTTGAACAGAAAATTCTTTGAAACCACAAATATAGCACCCGTCACAATACAAAATAGGTATATAATTATTGAGGTTCACTTTTTATTGTTGGAATGATCGGGACTCTAAGAGGGAAACTTAATCAGATACCAAGACTTCTAGAAAGGTTTACAGTCCCGCGAAATGGACTAGCTAGTATTTGATAGAGTGATTGAGTGAAAATTAGAGTGCTTCTCGAAATTGAGCTAGTTGGAGAAGGCAATCGGAGGTTATAGTGATTGTGCGTGAATAGTGTTGTGTGTACATGGTGTAAGAAAACTATTTATACTATTACATTGAGAGAATTTGAATAATTTCTAAGCTAAAGACCCTATTTGCAAATACTCTAGGGGTCGACCTACGAGTACAATTGGGGGAAGTCAGAGTCATGTGTTCTCCCCTATGCTGAGTCAGCGAAGGAATCATTCTGGATCCTTTCGGCACGTGGGCTTCACGTGCTAGGGGTCTCGAGGCTGGGCCCAAAAAGGCTTTGAAGCTCGTGGCTCGTGCTAGATTCAAACCCTGAGGAGCCTTTGAAATGGGGTGTTTGTGCTAAATCCATCGACAGGAGAGCTACGAAGCTGTGAGGGGCTTCAAGAACCCTGCTGATTGGATGGACTTAAAGGCGATGTCCACGAAGCTGATATCCTAGCCTTCTGATCAATGATTGAGATTAAACGAGTATTTTGGCCCTCAACAATAGCCTCGTGTCTTCACAAATTAAGTTAATTGGTTCGTGGAGACAAACGTACAAGAGAGAGAGTTCACATAAAGTATGCGTTCGAATGATATTTTACTTGCTTTTGAAGCGAAGTTCGGATTGTGAGTCGTCATTGCTGTTTCACGATTCCTGTCAAGATTTTGTAAACAATTCCTCTCCCAAGGTGGCCAGCCTCGAGGTAAGGAGGTGAAGTGCGGTATATTCGAGAAACTAATGGAGTAATTTATACATCGGAGGTATGGGATGAGTTCGAGTATTTTACCGGTTCGAGACCTGAGGCACTTCGAATTTTGCGCACCTGATGTTGTTAAGGGAAGGCTCTTATGAGGCCACGAAAATAAAAGTTTTCTTTTGGAGAGCTGATTGTCCCAGAGATGATATAGAAGTCAGCTAGTAAATTTTAGCTTACTCGCCAATGCACGCGATGTTTTCAAAAGAGCCGTGAGCCGCTGAGGTTGATCAGTTTACCCTCCGGGGAATGGGTCGTTGTAGTGCATGGATACTTGTACCAGGGGCTTTGAGTACTTTATGTGTCGTTACGAATAGTAATCGACAAAGGTCTTGCAGTTTTACTGCACATTGCACGGGGCAGAATATGAATACTAGGAAAAGCTCCTTGGTATTTTTATATGTCGGTACCGAAGGTAAGCGATAGAGGTCTTATGGCGTCCCACGCATCGCGAAGCGGCAAAACAAAGGGGAATTTAGCATCCCATTGTCGCGGAACTCAGGGGGCCTAGCAATTAGTATGTTTTTGGTACTTTGGGGCAAAGGTTAATGATGTTAGTTGGCGCATTGGCGCTATCTCCATCGAAGGACTGGGGGCCAGCTCGAGAGCTTAAGTAGAGATACTCGACCTAGGGGTCAGGAGCCGTCTCGAGAGATAATAGGAGGATCACTCGACGGGAGCCCCGATTTAAGAATACTGAGAGTGCAAGGCTGTATTTCAGAGTTATAATGAGCTTCGGTCATACCTGTTGTCGAAGACAGGTATTCCAGCTAACATGTTGAAGAATGTTTTAGAATACCATTAATTATAAAGCTCTGAATATTGCACTGGGGTTGAAAACTTATCGAAACCTAGTTGGGGTGCAAGCCCCGAGTGAGGAGGTCGTAGACTTTGGCTTCAAGATTTAGATATCAACCCCCGAGTGCTAAGCAAGAGAGATAACACTCACGAGTTTCAAGATAATAATTATGAGTTCCGTACGTTGGAGATAATTTTAGACTTTGAGATTATAAGATCGAGCCCTGAGTTATCAATTAGAAATTCCTGGATTAAAGTGGATGCTTGTCTTGAATGTTGGCCCGTGATCAGCATGGATGGACATATGTGCTATTCTCGAGATTATATTTTTGGACTTCGAGTGTGTCGACGTTTGTGGCTTCAAATAAATTTTGCGAAGCTTGTTATTTAGGTATAAATCTGCTTGGGGAAGGATTGCGAGCCCCGAGTGCCCCAGGTGAGGGGAAATCTCTAACTTTGAATTCCTTCCTCTCCCCCTGTATTTTTCACTGGAATTTCGTCGCTCTCTGTCCCTGCATTTCTTCTCTCCTTTTTGTTCTAGGTTCGTTTTGCTATATATATGTCAATGGCTTCCACTTCCCGTCTTAACCATGTATCGTCGTCGGATACTCTGGTTGCCATAGACTCCCGAATGATTGTCAATCTTGGATGAAAATACAAAAACGATAGCCATCTAGAGGGAAATTTCTGGGGGACGATTCTCCAGGCAAGATCCAGCGTGGACCGCCATGGAGTGTCATCTCTCCTCAGTTGGTGCCATCTTCCGTCTGATTACGCCACACATATCCTCAGGTTGGAGGATTGAGACACCGTCCTCTGTCCGGCTATTTTGTCATAGTTTAGACTGCGTGAATAAGGGCACATGTATTCCCTTGAACCCTTTCTTTATTAAGTTTTTCAAATATATTAGACTAGCCCCCATTCAACTCTCGCTACTAGGACGGTGTGACTTAGTTGCGATGTAAATTATGTATAAGAAGATGGATCTAGGAACCTTATCCAAGCCAGACATTTTTTATTTTTATAAACTCATCCAAGTGCCAAATAAGAGCTATTATTACCTGAACCCTCGCCTAGATGTTCAGTTGTTTTCGAGTATTCCACCTTATTCGTGACACTGGAAGCGGCACTTCGTGTTCGTCCGCTCTCTGGAGGGTGAATGGGCAGTCTCTTGCGCGTTCGGGGCTCCGTTGAGTATGACTCCCTTTTATGATGTATTGTGTGTGCTTTGTTTTTTGTTCAAGCTTTGTTTGGGCTTTGATTTCTTCTTTTGTTTTGTTCGTGCAGAAATTAAGCAGACAGAAGTGAACGAAAATTTAGAAGTAAAATTGAACCGCATCCTCAGCGTCCCTAATTGTAGTCTCGTATCCATCACCTGAGACTACGTAATACACGGGACTCCACCCGATATGCCACTTCTCCATCACAGCATCGTTAACAATTACCAAGCGGATGCCCGTTATCAGCTCAAGGGTGACCTTGAGATGCCTCTGGTCCGCATGATCGATTAGGGTCTCTTTAACCCTCTCAGTGTGGTTCCCTCAAGCTCATCCCCAACTCGCGGTATGGGAGGGCGAGGACGAGGCGAATCTTGCTAGAGAGGGCGTGGCACTGGGCACACAAACTTGCTTCGAGGTGGGTATGTTCGCTCTCTTCCTTCTCTGACGCCGCCCCCTGAGAAAAAACAAAGGACCCATCACTCAAAACACAAGAGAATGCAGACATTAACCATAAACAATTCCCTCAACTCCCTCGTGAGGGGGGGCTCTACAGGTCCTTTGATTCGATCATCAAAGAGTGCTTCAAGGCATTCGAAATGTAGATTCAGGTGAGTATAACCGTTCATACACTTCTTCCTTTCTTTCCATACATTTCCTTCTTTGCTTTGAGATTGTGACCTTTTTGGTTGATTTTTCAGTCTGTAGATGCCATAAGGGCCGTCTTGGCGAAGGGACTCAAGGTCTTTCCTGAGAGAAATCCCGCCGTGAAGGAATGGTATCAATTGGTGGTAAAGTGGTCGGCTGTCGATGTGGTGAAGACGGACATTGAAGCCGCATTGCATTCGGCGTTTGAGGAGAATGGCAGGTTGCAAACCAGCTATAATGAGGCCAACAAAGCCTTGGACCGCATGGCTTCATCGGCTACAAAGCGGCAAAACATGGTACGAGAGCTACGGACGTTGAAGCTGCATTACATTTGACGCTCGAGGAAAATGGCAGGTTGCAAACCCGCTATAACGAGGCCAACAAGGCCTTGGAGCGCATGGCTTCATCGGCTACAAAGCGGCAAAACATGGTACGAGAGCTACGCGTCGAGCTGTTCGTGGCTCAGAATGAACTACAAATTACACAGAGTGCACTCGAAGCGTGCCAAAAGGAACTAAAGAAATTGAAGGTGCGACCTTCACCGAGTGTGCTCGAAGCGTGCTAGAAAGAGCTGGTGGATATAAAGGCACAACTCGAAGCCGCTCGCCAAGGGAAGGGGATTGATCTCGTCTCAATATTTTTTTTTGATGTGGCTGTGGTCCCTTAGAAAACTATGGTTTCCGTGGTCAAAGCTGTTGCGCTGCATGTATTAAAAGAAGATTACCCTGGGCAAGACTTTCTCTGCATCGAGAACCTGAAAGTTGAATTCATTGACGGTGAGGAAGCTCAGCTCGGGGATAGTTCCATGCAGCATGCCATAATTAACCTCGACTCAGATATCCCTGACAAACACTAAAGTTAGCTATAGGCTTCCCCCCCTTTTTTTTATTGCGTCATGTATATATTCGAAGGATATGTGATTATTTTTCATAATGAAATACTTCCCTGTACATATTTGTATCGATCATTTTTTCTCTTCGAAAAGACATTTCATGCAATTGTACATCGAAAAGAACAAATTCCAAATGTTACAACTCCAAAAATTTCATAAAATACAAAGAGAACTATACAAGTATAATCTAATTTGAACTTTTAAACATAAATCGATAAAGGTATTGATAATGTAGGCAGCTTCAATCTATCTTCGAAGGGCGGGGCTCCTTGAGGTTAATCTGGTAGCAGGAGAGGATGATCTCCAGCTCGCCCTTCATGATTTGGACTCCCCATTTAGATGGAAGATTGAGCACTTGGTGGTAGGTGGAGGGAACCGCCGTTAGTTCATGGAGCCATGGGCACCCCAAGATTGTATTGTAGGCCGAAGGGGCTTCGACCAATTGAAAACTAACTTGGTGGGTGAGCCCTCCCACATAGACCAGGATCTCGATCTCCCCCAGCATAGTCAATATTTCTCCACTGAACCCAACGAGGGTGGCTGCTTTTGGTTTGAGCGCTCTACCCAACTCTTCCATTGTTTTGAGACATGCCCAAAACAGGATATTAGTAGAGCTCTTGTTATCAATCAGGATCCTTTCCAGCTTGAAGGGGCCTACCACTATATTGACCCCAAGTGCATCGTGTTGGGGACAGGAGACAATCGTGTCCTCAGCAATTGAAAACGTGACTGGCAATTTTTCGTACTCTCACAACCATCCCTCAAACCCCACAGTAGCTACTCGAACTACCCTATGCCTCGTGGCAGTGTCTCTTGGCCACGCTCGAGCTGACCTCCGACCCCCCGATAATGCAATGAATCACCCAGTCTATTTGGGGATGGGGAGGTGGTCTTTCTGGAAGTGCAAGTTGCGCAAGCGGGGTCTGCGGTGCAGCTGGTGCCGAAGTGCCCTGCTAGTTTCGTGCTTGATGCCAGCTCCTATCGTTCTATCCACAACATATCTTGGACCTCTCTTTTCAAGATGTCACACTCCTCCATTGAGTGTCCACGCGACTTGTGGAACTCACAATACTTTCTTGCGTTGTCCCAAGCTCCCCCCTCTAGGGTTCTCCTTATGGTGGCACAACCCTTACTGGTTCGACTACCATAGTGTATGCCGGTAGCTGTCGATTGGGCTTCTTCGCATGCCATGGGGCCTCGACTCTTCCCCTTGAATGATCAATGCACCTAAAGGCTTCCAGTTCAGGTCTTCATGCTCAATGCACATCTTTCTTATCTATGGTTGGGGGTCCCGATTGCTTTCCTTTTGACTTATCTCCTGCGGGATGGTGGGAAAACTCATTCTCCAATCGGATGATGGGGTCCGTCTTTGAGAGCATCTGATCCATCGAATTGCTCGGACACATCACGACCTCTTTGAATAGTTTGCTATCATGCCTTAACCCCTTGCGAAAGGCCGTTTCGGTGTTTCTTCAAAACAATTGGGTATCGCTACCCTCTCACGGTTGAACCGAGCCACATAATCTTTCAGCAGCTCTCCCACTTTCTGGACGATCGAGTATAAGTCATAAGACCTCTTTTTCTTCTTTCGACTAAAGGAGAATTGCCGGATAAAAAGCTCGTGGAAGTGGGTGAAGTATACGATCTATCCTTGCCTCTGATTGGCAAACCATTGGAAAGTGGGTCTGCAAAGTATGGAGCCGATGCTCTTGCACATGCATGCTTTGTGGTCAGCCATTGGGACCGCAATTGACAACATCTTTAGCTTAAACATAGCGATGTGCTCATCTGGATCAATGCTACCGCCACACAACTTCATCGACGGAGGGTTGAACCTCGGGGACAAGTTTACATCAGCAATCTCCAGGGCGAATAGAGAGTCAGCAAAACTCGACCATTCGATCTCATCGAATAGTGTGGGTAACCCTAGAACTCTAGCTACCCTTCCTTCTAGCTCCTCGAGGCGATGGATCAGCGCATCACCCTCAAGGTCTCTCCTGTTGTTGCTCGGCGGTGTCACAGAGACACGTACTGGGAAATCCTTCCTTTCGTCCATGACCCTCCAGCCAGCATCATCTCCGTGCATCGGCTGGTAACCCTGTAAAACCCCATATAAATACTACCAGAAATATAAGCAACAATCGATAATTGACAGGAGTAATATGAGATTTATTTTCTAAAGTTCATATCACTCATTTTATGATTAATAATTATAGATAATATCATAAGGATTCCAGAAGTGGTCCCGAAACTGAAATCGGACAAGTACATCGAAAGTTATCACGATTTGAAGTTTTTCCGGAAAAGTTGTTGAATGATGATGTCACGACCTAAAATACGGGTAAAATCCAGGATATTAGTAAATCATAAATTATAGGAAAAATAATTAATTATGAGAAAGCTTGTTCGACCGAATCAAAAATTGGATAATCGAAACGTCACATATTGGGTTGGAGACCATAAAGCAATTGCGCTCGCGTCATCTATTTTGTCCTTATCTCCCTCCCTCTCCTATAAATAAGAGGTTACCCCTCTTCATTTTCATCCTCCAAATTCCCCGCGAAGCTCTTGCTAAATTATTTCTCACTCTACACTTATAAAATTTCATCAAACCTCAATCTTCGGAGAACATCAAATCGAAAGAGAATCAAGAGGGAGTGCGAGCCATCATCATAAATCGGATTATACTCTTTTGAATGTGAAACCCAAAACTCCCTTTATACTTCAAATTTTGAAAATCGTGATGATCCCATATTAAAGATCATGTTATAATACTTGTTTATTCATGAGAATATCATTTCTAACCTTAGTATTCCATCCATTGATGATTGGAATCATTAAACCCAAAACCCTAGATTCACCCCCTCATGCTTTGATGTCTTAAACGTGATTCAATGTTGTATTTTACCTCTTAGAACTCTTAGTTAATTTGGAACCCATTCATGCCTTCATTACGAGATTTGGACCAAAAACATCAAAATCGAAAATTCTTGAGAGTTTTCTGGGCACCAAGAACACGCCCAAAAACTCCCTCGATCGACCCTCGATTCACTCAATCCAAACACCTTTGATCCCTCGATCAGAGTCTCGATCAATCTCCATTTCTCGACCCGAGCCTTGATCGATCTTAATTTTATTTCTCGATTTAAACCTCGATCAATCCTCAAAGGACCCTTGATTGACTCGATCTGAACACCTTGATCCCTTTGATTTGAATGCCAATTCGAACCTCAATCGACCCTTGATCCACACTTTCATACCATCCTTGATCCCACCAATCCGAACTTCAATCGACCCTTCATCGACCCGATCATGCCATCTTCGATCCCACCAATTCGAACATTGATCTACCCTTGATCGACCTGATCATGCCATCTTCGATCCCACCGTCCGAACCTCAGTCGACCCTTGATTGACCCGATCATGCCATCTTCGATACCACCGATCTGAACCTCAATCGACCCGATCATGCCATTTTGAATCCAATTGATCCGAACCTCGATTAACCTTGATTATATTTCACCATCATCCCAACATGTTCCAATACCCAAACTTTGGATCCCTCGATAAATGACCCCGATTAACTTGGAATTATATTATTATACCCGATCGGCCCAATCACTTCCTGATCAACTCGATCATCTCTCAAATTTGCATTTCAACCTAATCATATTTATTCACCTTATTCTTTCTTTTCAACTGAGTTCGAATACAGTTATCCATACAGTTATCCGGACACTCATTGATTATAATGGAAACCCAAATGAGAATATACACTCAGTCTCTTTATCGAAGCATCAGTTGTACATTGTTACCTTGAACTTCTTATCGTGCTATTCTACATTTTGAAACTCAGTCTTCACTCCAACCCAGCGATTATAAAATCATACGAAAATCAATAGCACGAGACTTAAGAGTTTTAAGCGAGATTAATGCTGATGATTGTTATTTTCGATTGTAAGACAATGAATGAAGTCCTCACTTAGTGATCTTCTTGAATGTGACGACTTATCAGGCAACGAAAACGATCATGCTCAACCTGAGCAATGCTAGAGAATTGCTAAGGAAGTGAAGTGGGGTTTCTTGAACTAAAATATATGAACCAAATGTGTTATTTCTGTTTTTAACAAAAACCCCAGTCATGTTTGCCAATATGTGTGTTTGCCTATTTGCTTTTGTATGTTATCTGTCTCCAACTCGCTAGATAGAGCTTAAAGAGTTGTTTGTTTTCTGCCAATTGGAGCTTGGGAAGAATTGCCAATTGTGCGAGGAATGGTGATTATGAATGTTGAATGATTATGATGATGATGATGATGATTGATGATGATGTGATATAGTGTTGGTCGATCACCTTCACCAATGGCATCCCGTGATTTGCGCACAACGACTAGTGCGGGAGGCCTACCCTTAGTCAGTTTTTGTTTAGAAAACCAATAGCATGGTAACGAATTGTGCGCATGTTTTAAAATGATTTAGTGTTTGTGGGATCTTTTCGAGTAAAACCCCCACATTCTACAAAATTAGTAAGTACCTCACAATGCTTTTATGTATGTAACTTTTCGGTAATGTGTCCACGGAGCGCTTTGTACTCACGCCCTGTAAACCTTCTTAAATGTGCAGGCTGAGAGTTGTGGACTCATGAGGACGTTGAGCAAGGACGCATTAAGAATTTAGATGCCCTTAGGGTATCTTCACATACCTCCCTCAACCATGTTTCCGCTAGTTGAATATTAAGCTCTGCATCTATCTTTCATTTATTTTTTTGGTTTTATAACCTAACCTTCATACCATGGCAATGCATGTGCACATACTCCATCCCTTCTGAAATTATTATTCCTATTAAATGGATGTGCATATCTTGATTCTGATGTTGCGACGACGCATATACTCACATCCTATCTCTTTTGATATAATTTTGATTAAATCTCCATTCATACATTTTTATTATCATTTCTCCCTTCGGCTCCATCGTGGCATCCCGACCGGCGAGGTCGGAGCGTTACAGAGTGGTATCAGAGCGGGTCAATTGTCTTGGACCTGACTCATTCTTTCAAAACTAGGACTAGTACTTGATTCACTAGTTCCCTTCCAGAACCAACTTATACCTTAACCTTTGATAAAAACAAGAAGTACAGCTCATTTCGACTCGCAGCCTCAATCGATGTGAAACAAGGTAATTTATAAATCGTGTTTGAATTGTGAAAATTTGAATTCCAAAAAACCCATGCAGGGTGAGTAAACAATTGATTAAAGGATTTTGAAATGCCGAAAAATTTTGTAAAGTTGAAAAAAAAAATGGTTTTTATCGTCATGGGGGCGCCCATGAGAGACGTGTATGCCAGACAGGATCCAAGGATTGTTAAGAAATGTTTTGCCCAAAAAAGGTGAGTTGAAAATTTAATTCAGTGAAATTTTGTGAAATGATTATTGAAAATCCTGTTTATGAAATAAAAATCATTGAAAGCCTCCTCATGAGAGTATTTTGATATTGATTGTGAAGCATGTGTTGAGCAAATTATGTTGAGCTACTGAGGCTGGTATGTCCAAGCATGACGCATATGACACATGAATGTGATAATCATGATATAACGTATGGATATGTTTAGTGTGAATATGTGGATTTAAGCATGCGTTAAATGAATGATTGAGTTTGAAGCTTTTACGTGAGTTTTCTCCGACAACCTAGAAAATCAGGAAGCATGCACCATGAAATGATTTAACTTAGATCTAAGTACGAATTTCGATATTGCGATGTTCGTGACAAAAGGAGCTTGATAACTTACGACGAACGGGACATGAAGGAAGAACGATCCAACAAAACAAATCAAATGAAAAGCAAAAGGGTAAACAAATATAGAAAGACGAATAGCAAGGAAAATTCATAGGCACGGGCACAGGCTATTGAACTCTTTGCCTAAATCGCATAAAGTATGAACAATAAAACGATATATGTATGTATACACACATTATAAGATGAACGTAGTAGAACGATTTAGATAGAGATGATAATGCATGATCAAGGATCTTCGAGCACATAAATGCACTCCTACAAATTGGGGACAATATTAGAAATACGAAGTTAAGAACAAGCAAAACATCGACTAACTACCTTGAATAAAAGGAAAGAAATGATATGCCAAGACATTAACATGGTATGAGAATGATGAAGACTAGTGACTTATTGGGTGTACATATATGATTCCAGACCCCCGAAGTAGTGTACATATATGATTCAAATTATTCTTGTTGTGATGATTTATGCGAGTTGGTTTATTGGGTAGCTTAGGTGTGAAGTCAAGCATATGTGACCTAGAGTAGAACCGAACCTAGCCTAGAGACCCACTACCTACCTTATTACTCATTATTGTTTGATACGGTCGCGGGTGCATAGGTAAATCTTGCAGGATAGCAAAGAATACCCCAAGCTATGGGATAAAGGAAGACGATTCAATCGACACTCGAGTAATGAATGTAAAGCTGTACTCATTAATAATGTCACAACCAAAATTCTGTAAGATTAGTGAGATGATATTTCTCAAATAGGCATAGGCCCATGCTTTTGAAGTTACCACGATAGAAAATGTCGTGAGGATATTGACGTTACTACCACTCGTTGGAAAGAAGTGGGTGGAGGAGGTCGTGATGAATTTGCTAGGATAGCAACCGAGAGACCTTAGATAGGGGGAAATCTATTTAGATTGATAATGTTGTTTAAGAGAAGATCCACCTTACATAGGAAATCACCCTAGAATCATCACCCACCTATTGTTTCCACCTATCTAGAGGAGCCGAGCAAGAGACCAAGACTAGTGTAGCGTTAGAGGTAGTACTAGAGCCGAGCCAGAGTCAGAGGCAGAAAAAGATCCAGCATCAGAGCTTCAATTAGGAGGAAAGCCAGTCCCGGAGTCAAGATTTGGGCTCGTTGTTGAAGCAAATGAAGATAGTATGCTAGAGCTAGTAGCCAACCATCCATGGAGGTAACCCCGATGTGGAATCAACTTGTTAGAAGAGCCGGACCTTATACCTTACGATAGAAGCTAGTATTATACCTCGTACCTTAAGATAACATTTAGAATTAGCATAAATAATAGTAGTATTAGCATTAGGAGTAAGTTTTAAGGAAGGAAAAAAGATTTGATGTAATTTTCATACGCGTTAAATTGTATGTGAATACTTTGATTATATTATGCACGGTTGTTTAAGTCTGAGATACTAGCACCATATCTTGGTACAAAGTGAATGTCAATTATGAGATACTAATATTACTAGTTATATTGAGATATTTTCTCACTTTGAAATGGAAGATTAATGGAAATACGTATTGTGGGAAAATGATTTTCGTATTTGTAGAACTATCAAGTTTATATATATGCCTATGACCATACGGACGTCATCATAAATCTCGCGCCTCTAGTTAAAAGGGGGAATTATTTCTTCCAATTAGGAAGTTCAACTCGGTTGATAATTGTAAATAGTAAATTATAGTTAGTCTATTGTACCAATCGAGTTGTATTCTAGGTATTTCCATTTGACATGACATTATGGAATTGACCAAATGTATCGATAGTGATAGCCTATTAGTGACACTTAAATGACGAAAACCATAGAATGCAAATGATAAGA
>AYJT01026252.1:0-21795 GCA_001278415.1 Ocimum tenuiflorum | reverse complement strand
TTTAAACTTCAGTTGAGTCAGTTGTCAAGTCCAGTTAAACCCTTAAACAACTGAGACAAAAGAGGAATGTTCAGAAGTATTCATAGCTGGCCTTCAGGATAGTTTCCTTAGAAGGTAGTCTGACAGCCGGTTATTATACAGCGGTCAATACCCGAAGTTGATGAACAATGGATAAAGATCTAATAAAACCTGTTGACGTTACAACAAATGGCCATATTTTCTGACGCTGAAAGCGACCGAACGTCCCATACTTTCTAATGGCTACTATTCAAAATCCGGCCTATAAATAGAGGAGTCAACAGAAGAGAGAAAAAAAGACGGTTACTAAAGCCTTTCTAAGCTCAAGAAATCTCTACAATCTCTCTCTCTAAAGCATTTAAACTTTCCGTGTTTCTTTACTTGAGATCCATTAGATATCAGAAAGTTGTTCATAGTTGAGGATTCTGAGAATGTTCCCAGATTCTTATATGAGAACATAACTAACCAACCCGATCAACATTCGCGAAGGGAACACAAACCTTCAACCTACCTGGAAGCAACCTAAGATGGATTCTGGTAAAGCTTCAACTTAGTCGTGCATATGACCGAGAATGGTAGTAGTTCTCCATTAGAGAAGATAGGTGCTTGTAAACCATATTAAAACATCGTGTATAACTCATCTATAGTGAATTTTCTTTGTGGAGAAAGAAGAGAGGACGTAAGATTTTCACATTTGAACCTCTCAATATCTTGTCTTTTTACAGCTTTCGGTCGTTATCTTATTTATTATAAGTGAGATTTGAAACCCAACTACCTTCAGTAGCTGGAGTATAACTGAAAGAAACCCTAATCCTACTCGACAACTTTTAATCACCCAACTGACTTCTCACAAGTCAGCTCAGATAAAATATGAGGCCTACTTTTAATTCTGTATTATTGACTAACTTCCGCAATGTGTACTATACTCTGATTTAGGACCAGCAGGTTCACTAACTTTTTCTCAGAATGATGACTCTTCTATTTATAGTCCATGATTTGAATAGTATCCGTTGGAAGCAACGGAACAGTAGTCGCTTTCAAGCGTCAGAAGATATGGTCGTTGATGTCCTTTTTGTAGGCTTTGGCAGTTTTTTATCTATCGGAGTCTCAGCTACGATTACTGTCTACTGGATAATGATTGATTGACTGACTACCTTTTAAAGTAATTTCTGGAAAGTCAGCTTTGTTGTAGGTCTGATTACTTTCAAAATTCCTCTTTTGTCTCTTAGTTATTCAAAGGACAACTGAGATGGATGGCTAACTTGAACGGAAAAGTTCTTACGAACTTTTCTTGAATTGAAAGTCAGCTGTACTTTTGTACTCAGTTATGAGAAGCTAAAAGTTCAGCTTGAACTGTCAGGTATGTTTCTCACAATTGACTTGATCAGTTGTGGTCTTGAAATGTCCACAGCTGGATAGACTCAGCTGCGGTATTGATCTTCAGTTTCAGCTCTTCTTGGACCTAAGCTATTACAAATTATTCATATACAAGGATTACATTCTAAGCTTAGTCCTATATTAATGGTGTTTAACGTCACTCAAAATACAATAATTCCTAACACTTGCTCGAAAATAATCATCGAGAATTCAGCGATGTACGCGCTTATGACAATCGATTGGATTATATGTAGGCGGCCGAAATTGAAATGGTGCACGCACGAGGATAGTGCGAAGTTTTACTGAAAATTTTTGGCCATAAGTTTCTTTAGTAAAGTTATTAGAATTGTAATTTGTGATTCGCTTGGAATTGTATTTTTTTATAATATTCAATTTTTAATTTGTTTATTATAATTGTATTTTAATTTTCGAAATGTGACTAGCAAATGTCAGAACTTTTGAATTGTTTATGTGGCAATTCAATGTCTTATAAATTCATATCGGAAATTCATGTAATTTCTGATTGAAAATTCCTTTATCGGAAATTAAATGAATTTCCAATTGAAAATTCATGTAAGATCCACAAAATACTCATTGAATTTTTGATCGAAAATTCATTGAAATTTATACCGGAAATTACATGAATTTTTGATCGAAAATTCATTGAATTTCTGATTGGAAATATAAAATTTCCGATCAAAAATTCAATGAATTTCCAATCGGAAATTCATAGCGGAAATTCATTCAATTTCAAATTTGTCATTTTCTTCCGGACTTCACGTGACAGATTTGTACTTTTTTACTTCTTCTATTGTACTTTGTTTAGTTTTTGGCATGTATGAGTCAATCACAACACTTTATTAGTGATGCATCTTTTTCTAGTATTCAAAGATCATTAAGATTTTCTTTCAATTCCAGACATCATCTCCTTCCCTGTGATTATTAAGCTTTGAATTCTTGCACTTCAATTCCGAATTTCATATTTTTCACAAATACCAAAATTTGTAAATCCGAAAAAATGTATAGAAAAACGTCTGGTTGAGTTAACATAATTATGAAATATGGAGGCCACTTTGATGATTTCTCAAATTTTATTGGCGGTTCGGAACGCCTAGCGTTTATTTCCAATAATGATATTTCTGTCGAAGCATTACAAAGCAGGATTCAACCCATACTCCAGGCTGATTCAATTGTTGGAGATTTTAGATGTATTACGTATCAGTTTCTCAAACTCGTAGGTTGATAAGGTCAATTTTCACTACAGACATAGAGCTTACAAGATTACCATCTATTATTTCGAAGCCTACAGTATATTTAGTAATGCACGTTGATGTCCATTCGTGAGACCCAAACTCATACGCTCCGGAACATCCTCTTCCGTTAGAATCATAGTCGCCGACATTTATTTCACAGAAGGCGATGTACATTCCAGATTCTCTCGCTCTTACTTCACAATTAGTCCCATTTATGGCTTCTTCACCTCAATTCACTGCACCATCACCGTCATTCTTGTCACAATTTACCACGGATTGGTTTTCAACTGAGGCATTCGGATCTTAGGGAGTTCAAAATCTGAATGAACCACCAATCGTTGAAGTGGATATAGAGATGGATGAAGAGGAGGAAGCCAGTTTGGACTCTTCCTCTGATGACGAATATGAAGATGTAGTCGTCGCAACATCATCGTGGGATTGTACCCTTGCAGATTTTCATGCATGGATTAGGAGAGAAGGTGGCATGACTGCTTTGGTGTCTAGTCATGTTCCGGCCCAACCGGTTCCTATAGGGGTCAACACTGAAACGACTCTACATGACACGATTAGTAATTGGTTACTTTCGATCGCTCTATTAGATACAACTAACTCACCCGTGTTGAAAGAATTGGATCCGATTTCTGTTGACAAGCTCGCTAAGAGCTCTTTCTTTGACAAGAAAAAAGCTATGTACATTTCTATAACTTTGTGGCATATGGAAAATCGGGTTGAATTTAAAGTTATCCAATCCTCTGCATTTCGAGTGGAATATAGATGCAGACATAGTGATGGCTGCGGGTTTTGCTTACGCGCGACATATAGAGATGGCATGTGATAAGTGCATAAGTTGACATTGGAGCAAGATCGCAATATCGACTTTGCCAATTTAGGTTTGAGAAGTGTGCGGTCCTTGGTGGTGGCTGCTTATTTTGTAAGAAAAATGCGACAGCAAGGTTCGATCATTAAACCCAAGGACATTATGGTCGAGCTCTTGCAAAGTTTTGGCATTAGAGCGAGTTGCAGTGTGGCTCTGCGGGCATGAAATACAGCAATATCACTCATTTACGGCAGCCTGACTGATTCTTTTCAAATGCATCCTAAATATCTTTAGGTGCTCCATGACAGATTTAGACATTGCCCCCCGATGGTCGATCCAGACATAACTTCCTCGCACTAGGGGTATGTCGTGTTGCTTTCACTGCATGCTTCCGACATATCATTGTAGTGGATGCTACCCATCTAAAAGGCTGCAATAAAGGTGTTTTGTTTGTTGCTGCAACTATAGACAACAATGAAAAAATATTCCCACTCGCAATCGCTGTTGGCCAATTGAAAACGATGTCTTGGACTTGGTTTCTTGGTCCAGTGCGCCAAGCTTTCAGATGCAGTGATCAAATATTGATTGCTTTGGACCAATACAAAAGCATTGCCAATGCAATCAAAATTGTCTATCCAGATACTGCGCCTGACATCTGCTACTACCATTTGCAGAACAAGTTGATGAGCTACGGTGCATCAATCGTCAACATGTATCACAGAGCTACGTATGCATACCGCAATGCAGTCTACAAGAAGGCAATGCAACAAATCGAGGAACACAACATCACTGCATTCAATAAGTTGATGTCCGCTAACCCGGAACAGTGGGCCAGGTCTCAATGTGCAGTTCGCCGCTACAGTTTCATGACATCTAACGCAGCTGAGGTCCTAAACCCTCGTTTGCTTGATGCTAGGTGTCTACCAATATGTTCGATTATGGAAGTGTCATGACACATCGTCGAACAGTGGTTCGATACGCGACGATCCAAGTCAAGGTCAACAGAACATGTATTAACTATAGAAGCAGTTGCAAAAATTGCTTCAGTGGTTGAAATATCACAAATATTTATGGTCGTCCAAACTTTAGAGCATAAGTTAAAAGTTAACGATGGTCACAAGCCACAACAAGAACAGTTTATAGCACCAACTGTTGCACCAGCTGACAGACCTTCATCGTCAGCAAGGAAATCCCCAGCTAATGTCATTCAAGAATTGGAGGAGCAAATGCGTATCCTCATGAAGAAATTGGAGAAAGCTAGGAGCAGAACCCAAGCAGCTACTCAAGAAAAAAAAGAAGTCAGAGAAGCCGCAGTTCTCAAGAAGACAACAACGGACATGCTTCAAGTGCAACTCTTCTAACCATCTCAAGTTTGATTGCCCAATGATAGGAGAGGAGGAGTGAGCCAAGCTGAAAAAAAGTTTCCAACGAACAGTGTCCAATGTATATGTTCAAGCCATGCTAACAATTACTGAGGTGCTAGCATTCCCTACGATGATGATAATCTAGATTCTGAGTCAGTTGTCAGCTCAGATGATGATGAACCATTGGCGGAGTTCATGGCTAATATTAGAATAGAAGAAACTAAAATAGCCCTAATCTCAATTGATAATGAGGTAACTTACTCTTCCTTCACTGTGCATACAGCTGAGCATGAAAATAAGGACTCAAAGTCATGTCATTTGGACTCTGAGGACCTATCTTTAGAATCTCGATTGAAGGATATTGATTACTGTGCACCCTACTAAGTCAAATCACTCATAAAAATGCTTCCTTAAAGGAGCAAATTTTAAAACTAACTGTCGAGCTGAACAATGCTCAGTCATTGAAGGCAGTTAATGAAAAACTTATGGAGGAAAACTCAGCTTTAAAATCTGATTTCGGAGACTTTATAGTTGAGCTGGAAACCCTAAGAACAAAAAACCTTGAGCAAGAAAAGATTATTTTTTCTTTTAATAAAAGCTCGAGAGATTTGGAGCATTTAATCAGTCTTCAAAAATCTAGCTCTAAAAAAGGTGGATTAGGTCATGATCCATCAATTTTGAATGAAAAAACTAACCTATGCACGAGAAAAGGCAAGGGGAAGATAGTGTTTCGACCAGCTGAAACACTAACTAGCCAGTCATCTAGGCCGACTGCAACTTTCAAAGTAGCCCAGCTGAAAGGGGTCCAGTTAACTAAAAGGCTAGTTGCCCTCCCTATGGTTGTTCAGCTGAAGGGAACCCAGCTGTCTAGGAACCAGTTACTTCACACCCAGTTATGCTAAGGCTAACTAGACACACCCCAGTTATGTTAAGTTTAACTGGAGACACCCCAGTTGTGGGAAACCTAATTAGAGACCCTTATCCGGCCAACAACATCAACAATAAGTACTAAAGAAACATGAGTCCAGTTGGCAATACAGAAGGGCAAATCGCCAAGGGTTAGGATTAATTCCAAAGAAACCTAAGGAAGCTATCCGTACGTAGCTATGGTCAGACCCTCGAGGGTTTGCTAAGAACTCAGTTCCCGAGCAAAACTCAGAAACAAATGCATATTTTCACATGAAACATTATAACTGTGTGCATTTTGAGAGAAGAATAAAAAAGAAGGCAGTGAAACAACCCACCCAGGTTGTCAAAGACTTAAAGATTAACCAAGTATCGATCTCTAAAGGATTCATAACTGTGCAGTCAGCCGCAGAACAACTCAGATTGTTAGATTCTATATAGTGGTTGTTTAAGGTAGATGACTAGAATCAAGGAAACATGTCAGCTTTCAAACCAGTTAATGGGCCATCAGTAATTTTCGACGACAAGTCCAAGGGCAAGATCGTTACAGTTGGAATTGTAACAATTAATGGAGTAACACTGCATGGTGTATCACTTGTGCAAAATCTCAAGCATAATCTTTTGAGCATCAGCCATCTCGGAGAGCATGAGTACAAGACGGTATTCGTAAAAAATGAGTCTGAGATCAAGAACAAGATCTCTAAGGAAGAAGTCATCAGAGGAATCAGAAAATGAGGACTATACAAAGTGGACTGGGAGAACGGCAGCTCCAGCTCTTGCCTTGTCTCCTGGAACTCTACAGAAGTCAGCTAGCTATGGCACAAAAGGCTAAATAATTTAAACTTCAAGACCGTCATCTACCTGGTGGAGCACAACCTAGTTGAAGGATTGCTAGTTGAAGTATTAAAGAAGAAAGAAGTCTGCGGAGCTGGTCAGCAGGGTAAGCAGACTAAGGCTTCATTCAAAAGAAAAACCGTGGAACCCAGCACCTCAAGAGTTTTAATGCTTCTTCAACTGAATCTATTCGGACCAGTTATTCCCCAATCAATTAGAGGAAAGAGCTATACCCTGGTGGTTATATATGATTTCTCAAGGTTCACATGGGTGGAGTTTCTGAGGAACAAAGCTGAAGTGAAGATTGCACTACCAGAGTTGATTGTGAAAGTTCAGAATGAGAAGAACTGCAAAGTTACAAGGATCAGATCAGACCATAAAACATAAGTCTGCAATGGTCTAGTTATGGACTTTTGTGAGGAATAAAGAATCAGTCATGAGCACTCAGCTCCAAGGACACTGCAGCAGAATGGACTTGCAAAAACAAGGAATTGCACCCTAAAGGAAGTTGCACGAACAATGTTATCTGAGAACCAAAACTCCCTTAACTTAAGGCTGAATAAAACAACGTACGAGGTGTACAAGGGTCATAAGTCTTCTCTAACTCTTCTAAAAGCTTTTGGATGACCATGTTATATCCATAACAATGGGAAATTACAGTTAAACACTTTTTCACCTAAAGCTGATAAGGGTGTATTTCTGGGTTATGTATATCCCTCTCACAAGGCGTTTCGGGTATTTAACAAGACAATTCTTCTTGTGGAAATAACATGCAATGTTATTTTTATGAGTCTACTTCAGTGCGCAGGAACACTACAAAACTGACTTAAGCTGTCCAGAAGCCAATGATGCTGAAGTTCAATTAGGAAACACTGGTAGTGTGAAACTAACTAAACCAGCTAGGCATACTTCTGGAACCCCTAACTCAGTTTTCTCAACCGATGTCCAAACGGCTGAGAGGGTCTGTGATGCAGAAGTTTTTGTTGAGACCTTAAAATATACCTCAATCCACATCTCAATCGAAGGTGCAACTGAAGGAAGGTGCTCAGTTGAGGAAAGCACCTCAACAACTCAACCACTTCCAGCCGAAGACCTATTTGGAACCACAAGTCCAAGAGAGAAAGCTGTAATGGATGAAATCATTGGTACCCCAGTTCTTCGAGGAAGAACTAAGATGGAGGAAACCACTGAATCCCCAGTTCTTGAAGGAAGGACTGTTTTGGAGGACTTGCAATTGGATATCATCACAACTGACAACCTGGTTGATATTCCAGTTGCAGCTGCACCTATCAACGCAACTGAAATTTAGCCAGTCTTAGTGGAAGTCATCTGACCCCCTCTATGGCTAAGAGATCACTAAGCTGAAGACATCGTAGATCATCCGGCTGATCCAGTTCACACCAGGTCTTGGGAAGCATTCTTAACCTTCTTCCTGTCTCATATAGAGCTTTCCAAGCTGGACGAAGCCCTAGCCTCTCCTGACTGGATCACAGGCATGCAAGAAGAACTGGCTGAGTTTATTCAAAACAATGTCTGGTACCTGCTAGATCCTCTTATTCATTAGAAAGTAATCGATACCAAGTGGGTGTTCAAAAAAAAAAGAGATGAAAATGACATTATTACCAGCAAGAAGGCAAGATTGGTGCCTAAGGGATCTGCACAATGCGAATGAATCGATTTCGACGAAACCTTTGCACCAGTTGCAAGACTTGAAGCCATCATTTTATTTCTAGCATATGCTGCTCATAACAACTTCATTGTCTATCAAATGGATGTGAAGAGCGCATTCCTGAATGACGAGCTGACTGAAGAACTTTACGTGGAATAGCCGCCTAGTTTCGAGCAAGGAGATAAAGTCTACTAGCTCAAAAAAAACCCTCTATGGCTTGAAGCAAGCTCCTAGAGCTTGGTATGAGACCTTGTCTCTATTTTCTGCTAAAAAATGGGTTTCAAAAATAGAAGATCGACAAAAGTCTCCTCCGTGGAAAAGATGATGAGAATATGCTACTTGTTCGGATCTATGTGGACGATATCATCTTCGTATCCAAAAATCTAGTTATGTGTGAAAGATTTGCCCAGCTAATGCAAGGAAACTTCTAGACGAGAACGATGGGTAAAATGTCCTATATTTTAGGACTTTAAGTGAAGCAAATGTTAGAAGGAACTTCATCAATCAGCAAATGTACACCCGAGAGTTGATCAAGAAGTTTTGCCCCGGAAAGACCAAGAAACTCAATATTCCTATGAGCACAGCTAACACTTGATAAAGAAGGAAAACAAATCAACCTCACAACTTACAGATGCATTATTGGGTCACTTCTCTATCTGACTGCCAGTCGACCTGACATCAGCTATGCAGTTGGAGTATGTGCAAGATTCAAAGCCAACCCGAAGAGCCAGTTGGCTTGTTCACAAGTCAGCTGAGGTATTTATAAGAGCATACTAATTCCGCAATTATTTCCTAATGCTTTGGCAATTTATTATAAACTCTGATTTGGGATCGACATAGACAGTTGACCTCGGGAACAATAAATGCAACTATCGGGAATTTGATGTGGATCTGATACCATACTCTCATGTATTTGCCGCAATACAGTAAACTTATTTCGTAATGATATACATATTTCTTAAATTGTTTGCGTTGTTTAAATTTTTCTTCTTTTCCACAGCTTTGCAGGGGTCTACTTTCACGACTATGTTCATTACTCCTACAAAACATCAGCGTGGTGATCTCTGTATGCAGGGGTAGTCAATCCATTACCTCCTCATAATGAATGGTAGGTTTCGTCTGACACCGATGCACTGATTTTTCTACCTCCAATTGTTACTCGACAAGCCAAATGCTCGAAAAATAGTCATCGTTCGTCTGGTGCTGAAGTTTCTAATAGCAGGATTCGAGCTCTAAAAACGTACAGCATATGTAGATCGACAACACACACAAAGAACAATTGCCCAGACAAACCCGAAAATTGAACATTGCATCATGGTATAATTTTGTGTATTGTTTATGAATAACTAATTTTAAATTTTCAACATTACTTCATGAATTAATTAGTTCCAAAATGCTAATTTTTCTATTTAGTGCTTAGGAATATAAAATTCAATTAATATTATAGTAATTAATTTTGATTTTTAATGGATTTTGAAAATTTTTCAATTTTAATTTCAAAATTTGAAAGGGATTTCATGTTTAGGATTTCAAATATTTGCAATTTCAACTGTCACATTGAAATGAAATTTTCTAATTCCTATCGGAAATTGAATTGAAATGAAATTTCCGATTTCAATTTCCTATCAAAAATAAAAAATTTGTTAAGAAATGCAGAATTAGGAAATTAAATTTCTGATACGAATAAGGGATTTCACATAGAAATTTCAATTTCCAACATCCTTTGTTTGTCCCAAATAAGAGTTTATAATAAATTACGGAAGCGTTAGAAAATAAAAGCGGAATTGGTAGACCATTATGATTACTTGAGCTGACTAATGAACAAGTCAGCTGGTTCTTTGAGAGCTTTGTTAACGAGTAGGATTAGGATTTCTTACAGTTGTACTCCAGCTACCGGTGGTAGTTGGGTTTCAATGCACTTGTGAAATAAACAAAGTACAGAAAGCACATAAATAACACAGGATATATAGAGGTTTGGATGTAACTATCTTACGTCCTCTCTTCCTTCTTCATGAAGGAAAATTCACTATTGATAGTTATACACGGTGTTTGAACAAGGTTTACAACCACCTATCTTCTCTAACGGGAAACTTTCTTCGTTCTCGATCATAGGCACGACTGAACTCGAAGCTTTACCGGAATTCGCTTCCTAGGCTTCTCGTTCTGCATGTTAAAGGCTTGAGTTCCCTTCACGAACGTAAATTGGTTAGGTTTTGGTCTCAGATAAGAATCTAGGAAGTCTCAGAAACCATTAGCTGTGAACAGTCGTTGGTTCTATGGTGGTCTTGAGTAAGAAATACTCGAAAAGCTTAAAGAGCTCTTAGAGAAATAAAGAGAGCTTTAAGAGATTGTAAAAGGTTCGAGTTTCGCACGCATCAACTAATTTGGCTAACTTTTCCTATGCTCGATGACTCAACTATTTATAGACATGGTCGAATAGTATCCGTTGGAAGCAACATAATAGTAGTCACTTTCAGTCGTCACCAAATATGGTCGTTGATGTCCATTTTGTAGGCTTTAGCAGTTCTTTATCCATCGGATACTCAGCTGCAGTTATTGTTCGCTGGAAAATGACTGGTTGACTAACTACCTTTTAAGGTAATTTCTGGAAAGTCAGCTTTGTTGTAGGTCTCAACAATGTTTAAATTCCTCTTTTGTCTCTCAGTTGTTCGAAGGACAACTGGGCTGGATAGCTAACTTGAACTGAAAAGTTCTTACAAACTTTTCTTTAACTGAAAGTCAGTTGTACTTTTGATAGTCAACTATGGGAGTCAACTTTGTCTCTCTCAACTGTCAGTTCATCTTGAACTATCAGCTGTGTTCCTCATAGTTGTGGTCTTGAATTACCAACAACTTAATAGAGTCAGTTGTGGCCTTCAGATCTCCTTGGACGTAAGTTATTACAAATTATTCTTGTACAAGGATTACATTCTAAGCTTAGTCGTACACCAATGGTGTTTGACATCACTCAAAATACAATAATTCCTAATAATTTCCTCCTTTTTGATGATGTCAAAACCATGCGTGGTTGGAAGAAGTGAAGGGAGTTACAACTGCCTTCCCCCTTAACATGTTCTTCCATATATCTAAAAGAGTTGAAAATCCTAAAAAAATACAAATGTTAACTTATTTTCATTAAAGACATGGTATGCAAAAAAAATAATAATGATGTAGGTGGCAACTTATTGCACTAAGCTGTGCGTACCCAGTTGCAGCTATGAAATCATTTAAAGACTTTGAGACAACTAGAGATTGTCATTCAAAGAGTATTAGTCTGTTTGTATATTCATTTCAGATTACATTGTACATCATGATAATGCTTTGAAAAACATGTACAATGAAAAGTAAAGCTGACTAATACATAAGTATATATTCTTTGTTGGCCGACTTTCTTTCCTTCCTCATTTTCTTCTTTTCAGCTGCCTTTGCTTCTACTTCTTCTCTTTTCCTTTTTGACTTCGTAGCTTCAGCTTTAACTGCCTTAAGTCTCTCTTAAGTAGCTCGCAGCTTTTCTTCTTTCTCCATTTCCTTTCTGGATGCATCATCTTGATCTTTCTTCAGGCTCCACTCTTTCTCGTTTTTGTCAACATCAGCGAGGGCGGAGAAGCCTTGGCTGATAACTTCTATGCTCGACGAGACTGATTGCTGAACTCCAGCCATAGCCTATAACAACATCATTGAATCGGGGGTTGGCTGGGCCTGAGTAGTGGAAGAGGTAGACACTTCGCGTCGAGGAGAAGTCTCATAAGATAGGACAAGGTCGAGACTGGGAGTTGGCTCCTCGGCTGCAGTTAATGGAGAAACTCCTGGAAACAAGACCATCTGTAGCTGGCATGGGTCTTGTTTTGGAACTGACTGAGCTGGTATCTAATAAAGCGGCTGAGGCACAACAATTAACCATGAGGGTATGATGATTTCTTGACTAGTTATGGTTGGGGTCATGGTTAACTGGGGCTGGATAGTGGAAGTTAAGAAGAGGGGTCCTTGGCCACATGTTCCTCAGAAGAAGCTAGAGTCGAGGTTGAAAGACCAGTTTGGGGAATAGAAGATTCTTCAATTTGGATTCCTTTTCCCCTCATTCAAATTAGAAAGACTTAGCTGGGCTTCCAGAGATGCAGCTGCTTGAGTTGTCTCAATTGCAGGAGGAGGTGCTTCTTGCATCTTTAGTTGTCTCTATATCTTCAGCTAGTGCCTTTCCAATTTCTTGCTCAAGTGGTGGAGAGACCTCAGCTAAGGACCAACTTATCTCAACACCATCTCTCTTTTCCTACTCAGCTGAGGGATCTTGCTCAACTAGTGCTTGGTGAGTCTCATTAGCTGCCTTAGAAGTCAGGCTGGGCAGCTGGGCCTGTTCTCTCTCAGACTCTTCTTAAACTAAGTGCTGGCTGAAGGTTGGGCCAAGAGGGCAGCTGGATTGATAGGAATATCATACAGCTGTGGGAAGTGAGATCCACCCAAGTCTTGTGTGAGGCTGAGTCTGGCAGAGCTAGTCCCCGTTGCATCAATTGTCGATCGGATCGAGACTCCTTGTGTTGAGCTGGGCCAACTCCAGCTTCCTTTTCTGGAAGAGATAATCAAAACCTGTAGTCATTCTGAATGTGATGATCTCATTTATTTTGTCATGTAGTTTCCCTTCTTGAGTGGCCTGCTCTGGTCACTCTCTATCCATCTACGCACCCATTGTTCTTCTGATCTCCAGAAGGTGATCCCCATCCTAGCAAGGAGAATGATCATCTCCTCACAATCCACGGAATATCTCCAGTAATAGAATCTTTGGGTTCGGATGGCTTCATGCACAGTTAGCTGAATAAGGGGATTATCATCACCCTCAAGCTCTTGAAGCACAGAGTCCAATCATGAGTGGGCTCTCCCTTCGATCAAATCATTAGCATCACGGCTGCACTTTATAATGTATGATTTATTAACTGAAGATTTCTAGAGAGGGTGGCACCAATTTGTTATTCACTGACATTCAAATTCCTTGTGGGGCAGGCCGGAAGTGGGACGAGAATCCCTGTATTTGAGCACGGTACAGTAAAAAAAGGGTTGTCCCTCAAGTCCCATGAATGATGAGGATTGCCACTGGGACCGCTTAGTCAGCTGGATTGTTTAGCTCCAGTTGTTTCCGGGGGTGCATCAAACAATCTATTCAGGGAGGAGTCCGAGGTGCTGCTAGCAGAAGAGACAGTTTGAGCAACTGATTGTTGTGCAGCTAACTCCTGAATGATGATCCCCTTTGTCTTCCCTTAGGGCTCTTCAAAATAGCCCGAGAAGACTCCTTTCTTCTTCTTTCTTGTCTTGGCAGGTGGCTTCTTGCCTTTTCCAGTTTTTGCCTCTTGAGCTGCCTCTTTGGCACGAAGAGTTACCAATGATTTCTTCTTGGCTGGGGTAAAAGTAACCTTGCCACTCTACAGTCGCTCAACTAGGAGCACCTGGTCCAGTTCATTGATCATCGCATCGTCATCTCTCTTCTGGGCAGTTGAAGCTTCCCCCACCCTCATTGAGCTGGTCATTGAATCATCCATTGTTACAATCATTCCCTTGCATCATGACTGGGGGTAGAACTGAAGCCTTCACTAGAAGCTGTTCTCACAACTTGTTTCTAGGGTTGAAGAGCTTTGATATTTCTCAGTGCTTTCTTGGCAACTGGGGGAAGGGGGGAATGAACTCGTAGTCCCCCAGCTCCTCGCCTGTGCCAACAGCTGGCAGCAGTTTCTCCATCTGGTAATTGATGGTCAGTCCGAACTGGACACCTTTTGAGAACACATGGCTCTCCTTGATGCCTTCATTTCTACGCACATTTTCCAGCAGTTTGCTGAAAACTAACTCGGCCCAGTTTGTCTTGACTCCATCATCTATCACCGTCATCGGCTTGTACATCCTTAAGGACAGTTCTGACTTTGTCCCCGGATCGTAGAACATCATCTTGTTTACTACATCTAGCAGAAGTGTATAGATATCTTTGAGAGAGCCCTTGGGAGTTTGCATCTTGAACTGGTATTGGGCTTTCTTCCCATAATCTCTCCATTTGAGCCAATGAGCATTCTCTGATTGGTCAGCTTCATCAAGATAGGAGAAAATGAAAATGCCATTGTTTGAGAATCCAAACTCTCTTGCGAGAAAGACTGGAGAGATGGTGATTTTGGTTCCTTATACCTTGGTTGAGAAGGATCTTTCATCTAGGCGATGGTGGCTCTTTTGAAAAACTCAACCACCAGATCCGGGTAGAATCTCCTGGGAATGGTAGTAACAAACTAGAGAAAAGTTGCCTTCTGTAACTTCCTCTCCATATCTAGGATAGGCTACGGGTAATCCTTGTATTGTTTCTTAATGAGGGGGAGGTTTAAGATCTTGTTCTTCTGCATTTGGAGCTGACATCGTTCGCGTGCGTGAGATCTTTGGAGCCAGTTTTAGAGATCGTGATAAGATTGCCGAAAGGAATGGATGTGGGAATACTTTGAACAGATTGGTATTTGGATACATGAGCCATTTGAGATGTTTGGAAATAAGAAGTTTGACGGATTTGTTAATGGAAGGTTTGGGAGATTCTGAAATTAGGGCTTGGATGTATGAGGAAGATGAAAAATATGATCGTGGGTGAAGATCACCTATTTATAGAAAAATTTAGTATGTGAATGAACGGCTGAGATCAATGAAAGGTTTAGATATCAACGATCAGGATTTACCGGCCTATGGCATGTGTAGAGGCAGTTGTTCGGAAAAATGATCGTGGTCAGTTACTTTCCCACATGGCAGCTTCCTATTTGAACTCGGTGCGGTCGGTCTTAATCGCATTTAATGCAGCATTTGTGTCATTGGAATTTTGAAATAAATGACATAAGAGTGGGAGAACTAAATACCTTCAACACTAAGTTCCCCCTAAGTATAAGAGATGCACTAAGAGATGGGACTCAGTTTGATCAATGTCAGCTGAGACTGAGAGCTGGGATTCAGTTCTGTTATAAGATAGCTAAATAATATACTTCATAAATCGTTACACAACTGTGAGTCAGGACTGAGTTGTTCACCCTATTAAGAAACTGACAACCGATCAGTTCTCAAGTGTCCTACTCAGATTGATCAATCTGGTTGCTGATAATATCCTCTATCAGTTCTTAGTTCTCAGCTGGAGAACTGAGAAATGGGACTCAGCTGTCTGACACCACATGATTAACAAAAAATAGTAGCTGAGAGCTTGGAGTCAGTTACCCTCCAGCTACATTAACATAGCTGACAACTGAAAGCTGGGACCCAGTTGTCCTACTCTTAGACAAATTTTCACTTTTCTTTTTATGGCGGCATGTCCAGTTTTAGCAAACCCAGTTGAGTACAAAACTCCTTGAACTTGGACTCCTGAGGTTTTGTTAAGATGTTTGCAAGTTGGTCCTCAGTTTTTACGTAAGCTATTGACACATCCTTCTTTTCTACATGATCTTTCATGGAGTGATGTCTAATGTCAATATGTTTGTCCTTGAGTGATTAACTGGGTTCTGCGTGATGGCAATCGCACTATTGTTGTCGCAGAAAAGAGGAATAGCTTCAGTTGACACTTTGTAGTCTCGTAGTTGTTGCTTGATCCAAAGCATCTGAGCACAATAGCTACCTACAGCTACATATTCGGCTTCAACTGTGGAGGTGGCAATTGAGTGTTGTTTCTTACTGAATCAATAAATCAGCTTGTGACCAATGAACTGGCATGTTCTGATGGTACTTTTCCGACCAATTATGTAACCTCTAAAGTTTGAATTTGAGTAGCCTTTCAGATCCAAGCTATTATCCCTGGGATACCAGATTTTTAGGGTTTTAGTTCCTTTTAAAAAATGAATAATCCACATAGCTGCATCCATGTGTGACGTCTATGGATAGGCCTGAAATCTTGCACACACTCCGACTGCAGAGTTGATGTCAGGTTGGCTGGCGGTTGGGTACAGAAGTGATCCAATAATCCCTATGTAAGTTGTGGGGTTGACTTGTTATCTTTCTTCATCAAGTGTCAGCTGAGCTCTTGTCCTCATAGGAATCCTGAGTGACTTAGTTTTCCTGGGGCAAAACTTCTTCATCGGCTCTCGGGTATACTATTCTTAATTGATGAAGATTCCTTCTACCATTTGCTTAACTTAAAGTCCTAGAAAGTAGGACATTTTTCCCATCATGCTCAATCTGGAAATTTCCTTGCATCAGTTGGGCAAATCTTGCACACATAACTGAGTTTCTAGATCCGAAAATAATGTCGTCCACATAGATTTGAACAGGTAGCATATTCCCATAATCTTCTATCCAGAAGAGATTTTTTTCGATCTTCCCTTTCTGAAACCCATTTTTCAGCAAAAATTGAGACGAGTTCTCATACCAAGTTCTGGGAGCTTGCTTCAATCCATAGAGGCCATTTCTAAGCCGATACATTTTATCTCCTTGCTTGAAATCAGACGGTTGTTTCACGTAAACTTCTTCAGGCAGCTCGCCATTTAGAAATGCACTTTTTATGTCCATTTGATAGACAATGGAATTATGATGAGCTTCATATGCAAGAAATAATCTGATGGCTTCAAGTCTTGCAACTCGGGCAAAGGTTTCGTTGAAATCGATTCCTTTGCATTGTGCATATCCCTTAGCTACCAATCTTGCCTTATTTCGGTTAACAATGCCCTTTTCACGTCTCTTGTTCTTGAACACCCACTAGATACCAATTACTTTCTGATGAGTATGACAATCTACTAGGTACTAGACATTATTTCGAATGAACTCAACTAGTTCTTCACTATGGCTATGATCCAGTCGGGAGAGGCTAGGGTTTCCTCCAGTTTGGAAGGCACTATCTGAGATAAGAAGTAGGTGAAGAAAGCTTCCCACGACCTTGTGTAAACTGGATTAGCTGCATCCTCTGGGCTATCTTCAGCAGGATGGTCTCTTAGCCATAGAGGGGGTCGGATGACTTCCACTAAGATTAGCTAATTTTTAGTTGCGTTGTTAGGTACAGCAACAACTGGGATATCAACCAGGTTGTCAGTTGAGATGATATCCGGTTGCAAGTCCTCCGACACAATATTTTCTTTAAGAACTGGGGTTCTAGTGGTTTCCTCTGTCACAATTCTTCCTCCAAGAACTATGGTTCCACATGGATCTTCAGCTGGACCTATTTGATCTCCTGAGGTGCTTCCTTCAGTTGGGCACCTTCTTCAGTTGCACCGTCAATTGTGCTATGGATTAAGGTATTTTTTTAGGTCTCAGTGAGAACTTCTGCATCATAGACCCTCTCAGTTGTTTGGACTCCGGAGGAGGAAATTAAGTCCTGAAATGGGGTTTTAGAAGTATGCTTAGCTGGTTCAGACAGTTGCACACCACATGTGTTGCCCAACTGAACTTCAGCATCATTGGCATCTGGATAGCTTAAAGTCAATTCTGCAGTATTCTTGTGCACTAAAGTAGACTCATCAAAAATAACATTGCATGTTATTTCCACAAGAAAGGTTGTCTTGTTAAACACTCTAAATACTTTGTGAGAGGGGTATCCATAACCCAAAAATACACCCTCATCAGCTTTATGTGAAAAAGTGTTTAACTTTGACTTCCTATTGTTTTGGATATATCATGGACAACCAAAAGTTTGAGATGAGTTAGAGTAGGCTTATGACCCTTGTACACTTTGTAAGGTGTTTTATTCAGCCTTAAGTTGAAGGAGTTGCGGTTCTGAGTGTAGCAAGTTGTGCTGACTGCTTCAGCCCAGTAGTTTTGACAAATCTTTACCTCAAATAGCATTGTGCGCGCAGCTTCCTTTAGGGTCCTATTTCTTCTTTCTGCAAGACCATTATGCTGCGGTGTCCTCGGAGCTGAGTGCTCATGACTGATACCTTGTTCTGCAGAAAAGTCTATAACTGGCACATTGCAGAATTTTGTCCCATTGTCTGATCTGATCCTTGTAACTTTACAGTTCTTCTCATTATAAACTTTCAGGATCAGTTCCGGTAGTGCGATCTTCACTTCAGCTTTGTTCCTCAGAAACTCCACCCATGTCAACCTTGAGAAATCATCTATAACCACCAAAGTATAGCCCTTTCCTCCAACTGACTGGGGAATAACTGGTCCGAATTGATCCATGTGAAAAAGCTCTAAATCTCTTGATGTGCTTGACTCCACTGTCTTTCCTTTGAATGAAGCTTTTGTCTGCTTACCCAGCTGGCAAGCTCCGCACACTCTTTCTTTCTTCAATACTTCAGATGCAATCCTTCAACTGGGTTGTGTTTCACCAGGTAGTTGATGGTCTTGAAATTCAAATGACTAAGCCTTTTGTGCCATAGCCAGCTGACTTCTGTCAAACTCCGAGAGACAAGGCAAAAGCTGGAGCTGCCACTCTCCCAGTCCACTATATATAGTCCTCCTTTTCTGATGACTCTGAGGACTACTTCCTTGGAGATCTTGTTCTTGATCTGGCACTCATTCTTCGCGAATAGCATCTTGTGTCCATGTTCTCCAAGTTGACTGATGCTCACGAGGTTATGTTTGAGATTCTCCACAAGTGAAACACCATGTAGGGTTACTCCATTAATTCTTACAGTTCCAGTTGTAATGATCTTGCCCTTGGAGTTGTCCCCAAAAATAACTGATGGTCCATTGACTAGTTTGAGATCTGACATGATTTCCTTAATGCCGGTCATGTTACCTGAACAACCACTATCCAGAATCCAAATTTATGATTTGCTCAATGGTTAGCTGCTCATGTCCGCGACCTACAGTCACAGAGAAGAATGTTTAGGTAGCCGTCTTACTTCGGGTCTTGAGGGATCAGCATAGTTATGAATCCTTTGGGGACCCATACTAGTTTAATTTTTAATCCTTGACCACTTGGGCAATTTGTTTCACTGTCTTCTTTTTCATTCTTCTTTTGAAGCTACAGCTGGCCTAGACGACTGGCCAATTAGTGTTTCAACTGGTCGAAACACTATCTTTTGTTTGCCTTTTCTTATACATAAACCAGTTTTGTCATTCAAAACTGATGGAGACCTAATCTAGATTTTTGAAAACTGATTAAATGCTCTAAATCTCTCGAGCTTTTGTTAAAAGAAGGAATAATTTTATCTTGCTCGAGGTTTTTGGCTCTTAGGGTTTCGAGCTCAACTGCAAGGCTTTTTAAATCAGAATTTAAAATTGAGTTTTCCTCCCTAAATTTTTCATTAACTGCCTTTAAGGATTAAGCATTGTCCAGTTCGGCAGTTAGTTTTAAAATTTGCTCCTTTAAGGAAGCATTTTCATGAGAGATTTTATTTGGAAGTATGCACATGTAATCAAAATCATTAGATAAAGACTTTAAAGATAGGTCATCAGAGTCAGAAATGACATAACTCTGAGTCCTCATTTTCATGCTCAAACACATCACAGCTACGAAAGAGTCAGTTACCTCATTATCGACTGAGGTTAAAGCTATTTCAGTCTCTTCCAGATTAGTCAGCCATGAATGTGATAAGTGTGTATTTTGAGTGTTTAATTGTGTATTTTGAGTCGTGGTGTGTTAGGTTTTAGGAAGAAAATACCCACTTATCAATGTTTTTGGTTATGTTTTGTATATTTTGTGTTTTTGGTACATTTAATCGTTATTTGTGAGTTTTTAGGTGAAAATAAGTGAAAAAATGGCGAAGTGTGAGAATGTGAGAGGATCGAGTCGATCGAGAGGATGATCGACTCGATTCGAGAGTGGATCAACTCGATCATGTTGATTGACCAGATCGAAGTGTCAATCAAGTGGGAAGACCATTCTAGAAAATTTTAGAATTCAGAGGAGAACCCGATCAACTCGATCAAGAAGTGGATCGACTCGATCGGGGTGTTGATCAGGGTGTCGATCAAGTTGATTGACAATTCGAGAGAGTTTGTGAAGTTTTCAGAAAATTGGCTAAGTGTTGACACAATCGAGTCGATCAAAAAGAGGATCGACCCGATCATGATGTGGATCGACTCGATTGGGACCTCGATCGACTCGATCGGACCTCGAGAGTAGATTAAATTTTTTTTAAAATTACAAAATTGCCCCTGTTTGATCATTAACTCATCTTAGCCTATAAATACACCATATAGATGACCTATTTGAAGTTTAAGCACTATTTTCCAAGGAGTAAAAGTTGGAGAACACATCTGAGAGCTCACGGCGGAAGATCAAAGACCCGCAGTCATAGATTTAGCATTATCTCTACCTTTTTCTATGTGTCGCTTTCATTTTCATGATCTAATGTTGTTGAGATCAATCATGGTTTCTGGCTAGTAAGTTTTTCAGATTCTAGGGTTCGAAACTACTATGGGAGTTTGAGTTTTTAATAAAGATTCAATTTTTCCATCTTTTCGTGTTGTTTCTTAATTCCGTCGAGCTTTATTTTATTTGTGGATGGTCTGATCAACTATTTGCAATAATTGTTCATAGATTTATATCCTAGTCAGAATAAATTAAAGAATTGGGAAGCGTGAATTTAGAATATAGTAATCAACTATCCTAGTCAGGAGTTAATTTTGTAGGAACAAAAATCCGTAGAGATTATCTAGAGTATGATTGGTTAGATACCCTAGTCAGTATTTAATTGCAATCTTATTTCCATGTTCTGTTGTACGCTAGTTAGGACGATTTTGAACAACTTATCTGATGTTTCACATGCGATTAGATTAAATAAGGTTATTGACTTTTATACAGCTTTTAATTTGCTTAGTGTTTGATTCATGCTTTAGTTTAACTTAGTCTAATAAAACCAATTCAAAATCTGTTGTCTTGTCTAACTCAGTAGTTAGGTGTCTAGGTACTACTGTAAGTAAATTGAACTTCATAAGTAATCAACAGATTCTATAATTAAAATTTGGTCGTATAATTCACTGCTATCAAATTTTTGGCACCGTAGCCGGGGATCGAAGCCCGGTCACCCACGTGACAGGCGGGAATACTCACCACTATGCTAATGAACGAGGGGATAGGATCCGGTGAATTGTGGTAGTGGTTTGTTTTCTTTTTCTTCTTTTTCATATTTTTGTTAGGTTGTTCAGTTCTAGTTGCTTGATGATGATCTTTCGCTGGAGTTGTATCGATTTTGATTTTGTTCTGCTTTCTGATATTGGTGTTTTGATATATATTTGATGGTGTGGTCTATTTAATTTGTGTTTGTGGGTATTTTATCATTTGCTTGTGTGTGTAATCGAATTTCCGTTTACTTACTCCGTTGAGTCGTTGTTGTGATAGCTAGATGAGAGACGGGGTGAGTCGGAGAGATAACATCTCGAGGATATCCAGTAAAGTTGATAGACACGATATAGGTATCATTTCTGGTAAGTACTGTGTCATTATAGTTATCGAGTTGACAAGTTAGTCAAAAGCTAATTTTCTTGTGAGATATTGAGCTTTGATTGAACCTGATGATGTTTCTTATCTGAGTGGCGATATTGAGTTGATATATTTCTAGAACTTGCCTTGGTTCTATTTCGAGATTGATAGGCTATGCTCAGGATAGGAAAGTGATATTAGGCCATCTTTGTTAGCCGAATCATTTATCTTTGCAGTTTTGACCTACATTGTATCGAATATGTATCTTT